>JAQGBY010002696.1:0-21862 GCA_034698785.1 Mycogona germanica | reverse complement strand
AGCAACAACCAAAACAAAGAGACAGCTGGTTCCCATAGCGCATTGTAATTTCCACATTCGCCATTGGTATCTACCGATATTTATTTATCCTCTAACTGAAATAGCCGAGTGCTGCAATGGAATGCAGATACATTTAGAAAGGGTCTAGGTATTGTATAAATTGGTGATAGTTTAACGATCAGTTGAAATTAAAAACGTTTTGGACTGGAAGCATTTTTAGCTGAAACACGGAAACGACAAATGCTGAAATAATTTTTTCCGTAATCCTCTTCCGCTACTTTCGTGTTGCTAAGATAATAATTCCACTTTATGGGATCATCTAATGCATCTTGATGGTGGTGCGCGGGCTGATTCAATAAAAATAGCCATTCGTTTTTCAAGGCCTTTAAAAAGATAAGTTCAAATGAATCTTGTATACATGAACTTCGAAACTGATTTGAATCATCTCAAAATATTTGCTGTATATATATTTTCGTTATTTCGTGAATTTTATAAAACGCCAACATTGAATCTGAACCCTTTTGATTGGATGGAGCCCAAACTGGATATAGAAATTGTTGCAACGGTAAATTTAACGAGAAAAAAATTAAAACGTCTTAATTTAAACACATCGAAACGCTGTTGCTCATATATAGATTTTTTTTACAGATTTATTTCATTTATAAGAATATAGCAGTGTTTTTGATTTTAAAAGGATAGGAATTTAGACCCACCTCTTTTCATTAAATAAATTATTCCCTAAATGGCTAGTCGTTCACGTAAAGCCATTTAGAAAAGTTATAAATACTCTTAAAGTAGTCTTAAAATAATAAACATTTTCACTTTATTACGTCATAAATATTTTAAAGTGAGCGACCGTTAAGAGGTAAGATGTGCCTAAAATTACGGCGCCATAATTTACAGTGTGTAGGCACGTGTGAATCAAACAAACCAGTGCTGGAAGTTAGCAAGCCAGACGCCTCTTTGGAAGCCACAGTGGTGAGGTAGCGTCTCCCCTATACTTTGGCCATGTCATGCGGGCGGATGTTAGTATGGGGAAAGAACATTACGATGGGTAAAGTTTAGGGCAGCAGAAAAAGAGGAAACTGTGCATCAAGTGGATGTGTGGGGTTAGAGAGAGTTCAGGACTAAACCTGTACTCGATCGGAAATATTGGATATGTTTATCTACAGCGTCACCAGAGGTTGGAAACGACGTGTCAGCACATAACATACATGCAAGATAATGTTTTTGCTAGGGAGGAAAGCACGGCCACTAGCGAATCTTCATTTTCCAAATGGTGGGGTCTGTTGCTGTCCTCCCAATTTTATTTACTTTAATGCACTTGGCGACTTACGGAAAGTGCAAACGATAGCTAGATACTAGCTGCATTGTGAAGAACTGTTTCAGCGAAAACGCAGTGAATTGCAATTTTCTAAATTACATAACCCCTCAAGAAACACCTCACACGCTTGAGGTTTTCCGTATTCAGAGACAACTAGAAAGTGTTACTGCATTTCCGCATCTGGCCTTGAAATTAGTGGTGTCAGAGTTCTGCCAACAGGTTTCGTAAATTTATATCCCCTAATTGCTTCACTTTATTGCTGCTTCATAAAATATTTGGTAACGATGTTCATCCCAACGTCGGCTATCTTTATAGTCATACGTTGGCTATATTTACACTTTTCAGTTACACAGTCTCACGTGAAAGAGTGATGACGCTTGATGCAATTAAGTTTGATTAACCTGAAGTCCGAGGCTGTTTCCTGTAACTTACAGGGCATGGGATAGAGCAAAACGTCCTGCTGGAATAGGTATGAGCCCATGCGCTCATTCAGCTAACAAAACTGCTCACTTGAATGAAGTTAAGGCTAAGCGAAAGTTTTTCAATAAAAATTCTACAGACCAATTAAAAGATCACCATTTTCTTGTTTTGTAATTGCGGATTCGCAACCAACTAAGCTATGTTCTTTGTACTACTTCCAAGAACTCAGGGGGTTAATATGTCCGGTTATCCAACATCAAATATAGAACTCTGTATATGAGATACGGATTGCGCATTTTCAACTCACTTCTCGTTTTCTCGGCTCTAAAACCCAAATGTTCTACTTTTGTTACTCTTCATAGATGTGCCAACGTGATTCGTGGGAACATGAACCTAAGACCCGTTTACACGAATGTCAACCTGAGCATTAGCTCTCATATTATTTTGTGACTGAATGAGTGAGCGTCTGCCGATGATCGGAGTTATGATAGCCCACTTTGAAGCTAAATGTTACATGAAATTCCGCGTAAAGTGGTTCCATTAAATCCACTACAAGCAAAACGTTTCAGTTCCAGAGAGTAACTAAAAACGTGTTATGACCGATAGTCGTGTCATCACAACCAAATTTGCAAAACATGAAATATGTACAAAGCGTTCCAGAGTCAAGCATTCGTTGAAAACGAATGGCATCACAACTGGAATCATAACTGAAGGCATTTTCGCGAGACACCATAACCAGACTTGACTCAATTTACTTTTGGTGCTACTGTTTTATTGAATTCATCCAATTAAATGCGGCTTCGTAGTCTGCAATGCTCTTCTCTCGGTCGAAGGCTTTAGCCTCGAGAGGTAACGGTGAGACAAGTCTGCAAATATAGTTTCCTTTGTCAACCACTTCAATTTTAAATTATTAAAGTTTGGATGTATGATGCTGAGTGTGCTTTCGGTGAGCATTTTTTCGGTTTGCCATCCTCGCCTTCGTTTGGAACGTACGTGGGTATAAATAGCATTTGTCCTCTTCCAATATGCACAACGTAATGCGCGCGCAAAGAATTGCTTATTGTGAAACGACGAGGCTTCTGTATCCACGAGCCAAAAGCGAGATGGCGTATTGAAATATTAATCGGACCATCTGACGCTAGTCCGCCGCCTCGCTCAACGTCATGATCAGCGCATGCGTCTAGGTTCCAGGCTAGGCTTTAAGTGATGCAGAGACAGTGCCCTCCCTATGGAATTAAATCGATTTCACTTCACGTTTCAGGATTTCAGTTCCGACGAAGGGAGTCCACAACTAATTGACTATTGAGTACAAAATGGTGATTTCAAAAATTTGACAGGCAACTAACTTCTCTCACACTGAGATCAAATAGGAAAACATAATAATAATTGTGACAACTTACAGCTGGCAATCTCCATGGTGCATACTTGGTTGTCCAGCGGATATTTCGACAGATCCATCATGCAGGAAAACGTCAGTTTCAGCCTGTTATAAAGAAACACATCAATTAATATTTAGATATCGGTTTGGTACAACATCGCTTTAAATGAAAAACATAGTTCCCAATTATTTTTTAAATATTACAACCACACGACCCAAGACACAAGTCTGTATCGAATAAAAGTGATTTTGCATTTCTGATGCGCTTTATTAAAAAGTTGGGGTCAGTTCAACCTCGACTCCTCGATCGCATGAACACAAGTTCATCTTTCGTCTAGTTGTTTAATTACATATTTTTATTGTGGATCAATCAGTTCCCCTGAAATTGGGTTAATTGTTTTAGAAATATAAAATAAAATTACGAAAAAACTCTGGGCATGGCGGATTTCCAGATTTTCATGTTTTTAAGTAAACGCATCATGATAACTAACACCTAATATTAACTACAGTAGTTAGAAGATTCGCCGTTTATAACAATGCAAAGCCAATAATTACTGCACAAATATTGCATTTTAAATTAATGTGCCGAATGTAAAGTGCACAAATCGATAATAAACGGTGTAATTCAATAAAATCGGGGGCAATATATTCTGTTTGTAATTGAATATGTATAGTATTGACTTATTGATTGCCTTATTGATTTGACTTTTTGACCCTTATTGACTCACACTTAAAGAAAAAGTGGGGAATTTTTTTGCTTGAAATATCATTTTTGAAAGATTTCTATATTCGAGCTATTACGCCATCTAAGCAAGTGCCAGAGGAGGTTTTAATTTTTACTTTGAAGTTTTAAAATCACTAAACAACGTGTTACATATAGTCCGAACTCAAAATATTACTAGTATTCTTTAAATGACATTTCTTTGCTTATATTCGAGCGAAATACTACAATATACCAAACAAAGCTGATGCACTCGAAGAAAATACACCGTGAGAAGAGGTTGAAGAGCTGTCGGTTTAACGAACATTTGTAAAGCTCAACAGTAGACGCGAATTTGGTTTCGAATAGACAGATGACTTCCTTTGAAAACCGAAATACTTGTACGATTGTCCCTTCACAAAGCCAGTGTCATGTCAGAGTGTTCATTCAATTGAGAAAATGGATGCGCATCACCACCACGGTCTTGTAGACCAATAAAAATAAAAATGACTTTGCGTTTGGTGGCCGGGGACATGAAATGAATATTTTTGAGGTTTGTTCTGCTTTTTTGTTGCCAGCCCCAGACAAACGAGTCACTGAAGCCCTATTTCAAACCGTTACAGTAGTCAGACCCTCACATACGCAGTGAGATTAGAGTGGTTTTCTTAAAGATCACACATTGCTTGAAAACAAAATAAGTTTTTTATTAAATGAAGATAAAAACAATTTTTCGTTCACAATTTTCATATCTAACTCTCGGGACTAGATGTCCCTGATATTATTTTTATACACATAATACTATTATGAATAAGATTTTTTGGAAACCCTTGGCGTCACTACCCCTAATATTTTTCATAACACATAATACTCATTAATAATATAATACTCTGCATCAAATCTCGACACATTTGGGACAACAACACCAGAATATATACCAGTGAAACGTACATGTTAGTGGTATTTATATGTACGCACATACTCTGTATATCCACATACAGTTTCCTGTTACGTTCTACATCGGTTTTGTTTCGCCCGCAGTTCAATTGTTTCGCTTGTCTAGACGGTTGCCTAGGCTGTCTAAGGCTTTATGCAGCCGCACATAACGCAATCCATGTCCAAGCCTGTCAGTGCATTATTCATGATTTCTCTAAATCTATTATTTGATTGTTCCGTTTTTCCAGAACCAGGAGACACGTGTGCGAGTTATCCATTTCGTTTGATTGGAAATTGAAGATGCTTTGGCGTATACCAACGAGTATACAGGGTGCACCAATAAAAAGAAAATTAAAACTTTCTAAATGTTCACATCTTTTTTTTAGTTTGGTGCAAACGTTAAGGGTTCAGAACCTGAAAGACTTTGAAAAAGCCAGCTATAGAAACAACGCGAAACACGTTGACGTTATCAAAAAATAACTTGAATTTCGTTTTGTTTTCTAAGACCGTTGAGATTGCGCGTTTTCCTCGCGGCCCGTGATCGCGGTTTCAATTCCGGACGATACTAACGGAATTTTTACGGTGACAAAAAAATCCTTCACACACCTTCTTTCGGTATGTAAGTAAAATCGTGACCCGTGCCTGTATGATATCTGAACGTTAAAGATCCCCTAGATGTAGAAGCATATATTTCAACAAATGCTCGCAAGTTGACGCTCCAATAATACAATATTTTAGTCAAGTCTATAATTTTAATTGGGTGTAACTTTACGAGCCCATTTCGCTTAGTCAGTTACAGCTACACTTAATGACAAGAATTTTGAAGTTGTCCGCCAAATTCCCGGAATCGTATGAGATTTAAAAAAATAAATGTTTTTAGCTTTACTTCAATTGTACTGCTTTTGTGTGTAATCTATTGTAATATCAATTGCACTATCAGCTGCACCATTTTTTTTTAATCCATAGGCTTTATGTGAATGAATAATTTGTAAGCAAAACGCTTTTTGTTCGAGCTGGAAATCCGGCGTAAAAACAATTCTGGAAAGCGAAATTTTATGCATTGAATTGAATTTTGTAGAAAATATATTATGATGGAATCTGTTACGGACTGGAACGGATGACTCTGTTAAAAGGCAATTTTTTTATTTTTCATTGCATTTTGGCAATTTTATGGAACTAATGGCATATGGCATACTGTGCGCCAATCACATTGCGTCGCACGATAGGTTTGAGTGATCGGTATAGATTTGATACTGGCGCCAACTAATTTGAATAAAGAGCAGGCTTCATTTGCTAAAATATTCCGTTTTGTTCCAACATGCCGTCAACGTATACCACATTCATTTGAGCTTATCTAAATCCGGCTCATCAGCAATTCTTTGTGACTGTCGAATAAAATTGAATGGGAGTGACAGGCTAAAATATTAAAATTTGTGATACTGTAACAAACGTTTGTTACGATGTAACAAAAGGTAGACTGTGGCAATAAATTGATTCAGGCGCCGTTGAATCGACCCAAAAGTTTTACGAATAAAATAATAACCAACCAGGCGACCTATTAATAATAATCATGTTTCATGGAAGAATGGATTTGATTTCAATTTAAAACGTTTGACGAGAGATAATTCGCTTTAAGTGTATTTTCTACTGAGTTGCAGCTGTTGATAACAGATGACACTTTTCCATGTAATCTTTTACGCATGCGTCATCCTGGTGGCAATCTACGAAGTAGTTATTCTTAGTCGTATTTTTGCTTAGCAAACTTTCAGCTACGAAATTTGGTCAAGCGTTGATCAGTGCGACAATTGAGTGTTAATCTGATTAGATTTATATTTTTTTTAAAAGTCTGTCTATCTGTAATAGTGGCGGCTCGTAAAAATATCTTTTGGAGAGGCCGGTTTCATTCGCCATTCTACAATTTAAAGAAATTTGGGCCTACTAGGCTTTATTTTTTTTAAATAGCACTGCGATTATGTTTGTCTACACCACAGAATATTATGTACTCATTTCGTTTGCACTCCTGGATCGATTGAAGAAAAGTCGACGCCCGAAATTGCACAATATCTGTCTCTCTGTCGAAGTTTTTTTTAATACATTTATATGATATGTCGTACACCTTTTGACCAAAAATAAATTCATCGTTAAATTTCTTTTTCCGACAAATGACGCCAAACGAGCGATTTTTTCCAGGCAATGACAGATTTCGCGAAAAGGCGCATTTTCTAGGGACAGGGAAAAACAAGCAATCACTACATACATCGGGGCAATGCAGAGAAGCTAACAAAGGAAAGCCCTGAAGGTCGATTCACGCTTACCGCAGTACAAGCACCTTCTTACGTCCTTTTTATATACCTAGTTGCCTGTTCTCCGATTGCGTTTACAGTGTCCATGGGTCTATCCTCCTGAGCTCTCCTGCGCTTTTACATCCGTTAAAAATAGTTGGAAATTAAATATCAAAATGGTTAATAATCGAGACATAATAAATCTGTAAATTTCATTTGCTGGCCTTATGCGCTTGATCTAACGTGTAACGCTTGATCATCCTTTTTCATGGAAGAACAATCAACAAATGTATTCTTTGTTCGCCCAAATTAAGTCTTGACAAATAGATTTTATTTGCATAGGGTTAGGATCGTTTACGTAAGGCTCGCTAGATTGCGACAGAACAAATTGGGTGGACCGGATCGATCCCTCAGTATCAGTAAGGGCTGTCATTTTGTTTATCATGTCCGCATATATCATATATCATGTTATCATGTACAACACGTCGTAACCCAGTCGGTATTGCTACTGACTGTGGCTCGGCGGTCCCGGGTTCGATTCCCGGCGCGGGCTCTCGAAAGTTTCGATCCCGGGGTACTGGAGGTGCCCCTCGCATAGTGCCTGAGCACCATGAGGGGTACAAAACACCTGTAGTGCGGTTGGCTACGGTTGATGAAAAATAAAAAAATGGCGCTTTTAAGGCGCTAACAGACGTGCCAACGTGTGGAGGAGGAAGGGGCGAGGGTCTCAGTAGTCTATCCACAGACGATCCACAGTATAGAGCCAGGGTGTGGGTGACTGGCGCCAAGTAATTCCCTCTTTCAACCTTGGAATTGGTCCGCCGTGGACATTATTCGAATGGAAAGCGTCATTTTGAAAAGGGAGACACGACACGGGCTCTACAGTGACGACGGATAAGAGCGACAAGAGGTATTTCAAGGTTAGATACCGGCGCGGAGAAATTACGAGAGACGGAAGCTGCGATAGAGTAGGTAATAAAAGAGAAAAGTCTGACTTTAATTTGGCAGACACCTTACGAGCTCCGAGACCCCCCTCCCCTAATATCGCATTCCGACACTGCCACTAAGCCGTAACTCTTTGAAAATGGCACCCACTCACTCGGGCCGTCCACCCACGAGAGCTTGTGAAACTCCGTACGTGTGTTTCACTGGCGGAATTGATGTTTCAGGGCTGGTAGACAACAACTACCTCCAAACGGCGCCATGGTATCAGCAAAGTTTTTTAATGACCTGATTTGCGATTATGATACCAGAAAAATTGTCATTTCCAAATATTTGCTAACCATTTTGAAGTATTGTAATTTTATGCGCTTCCCAGCTCTGGTTTTCAGAATTGTTTTAAATAAATTTCAAACCTAGACCTATTGTCCAAATGTATGTGTACTTGGAAAGCGAGGTCTCTATGGATGCTGCTCTTCTATAGCGCAAAACGGAGCCTTGCACTCACGCTTTCGAGCACAATCAATTTTTTATTTCTTCCTATATGTATATATAGAGTAATATTTGGGTGCATTCTAGGGAACAAATTCCGAAAATCATTCCCATTTCGGCGGAAGTCTCAAGACAGTTACGAGCAGTCATATGCTTATGCAGTCAAGTGCGTAAATATAAACATGTTTCGGAGACGAACCAGCGATAGAGAAATTGAATCAATTGTCAAAAATGAGCAACCCTAATACTTTCAGCACAAGTAAATGGGTGGTCAAAGTTTTTGGCGCCTGCGTCAGTGAATTATGGTAGCTGTCAGCCCGTCTTAAAAAAAAGTTTAAGTTATTGCAGCCTGAATCGACCCACTCAGCAGGAACAGCAAATGGAGCAAAGGTAAAATAGTATCCTTGACCATGCATATGCATCTGATGAAAAATGGATTTGACCTTGACCACGTATATTCTCAAATATTACATGAAAATCAATTTAATCAATGAAATTTGCTTCAGCAGCCAAACGATGTGTAAACATTGGGCGCTTTCGAATACTGTCTATATTTACAATTCATTTGCAAAATCAGGCAGCCAACTTTTGAAATTGTCAATATACCATGTAGGAGAACGAGTATCTACATGAACTCATATATCTCAGAAATGTTTTACTTTGCTTTACGAGTCACGTATTACATCATAAGCTTTATTAATTGGCACACACATGTCTATTTACAGTGTTCAGTGTTACAGTTTAAAGGTATATTTTATATCGAGAACATGAGGTATATTGTTTACATTTTAACAAATAACTAACTTTTAACTAATTCTCAAATACATTTTTAAATACAAGCTTATATTAGTAAAATTTCGAAGTACCTAAACACTTATAAATTGATGGAATTGCAGGGCAAAATAAACGTTTCATTCTGGACGGTCCATTAAGTTTAGCCCTACCCGCGTACTTTATGAAAATCCTTTTTGAAAATGAAGGCCGAATTTCTGTATGTCAATTCTCTTGTTGACCTCGTAACTGCTCCTATCCCATTTGCTACTGAAATTAACTGTTCACCCAAAATGCATGCACTAGTTATATTAACTCTCAAGTTGACGCAGTTGCAAACAAACGAAAATAATTAATAGCATAGCACGAAACCTACGTGCACATCATGCTTTTACAATGGTCAACTTCAGCAGAGAGTACAGCTTACAAACCGGAGAAGTTTAAAAAATACATTTTAGAATTAATTACAAAATATCATTTTAAAACGATTGAAATTGTACTAATCGTCAAAGCCGTTTAAAATGCCAACGACGATAATCGTAAAGAACAAACAATTTCGATTTTTCTTTATGATACACGGTTTAGGGTACCTTACCGGTTTAGAGTACATTTTTTCCTCCAAAGAGATGTATAATTCTTAAAATTAAATGTTTGTATTTCATATCAGCTTATCTTATTATTCTGATTCCCAGAATGGCTAACCTGGAGGCCGCCATTACTGTCTCAGAACTGTTCTCTTGGTAACGAAGAGATATAATCAACCATTTGACAATTTACTACATACGTTATTCACATAATTTGTGATGTTTCTAGATTTCAATGAGTGTCCCTCGCTCAAGTCAAATTGTAAAACAATACAAAAGCAGTATTCGCGTATAGGATACCTAGGAGACCTTGAGTTACTGCTGCCGATGTGCCGTGTATAAAGTCACTATTTCTAGTTATCGGATGCAAAACTTTCTCATTGTTAGTATGCAGATACGAGCATCGGGCGAATTATAATTGGTGTGCATTGTGTTCTGCTACTTGTTGGAACTATAACAAGTGACTGAATTCCGTCCCACGCGCGCAATTACTAATGGAATGTCTGCCATTATTTCGGCTCTTCAAAAATTGTAGAGAAAAATGCCGCATCGTCCATGGATCAAAACTTGCGTAAACGTACGCTTCATGAAGGAGTTTTTGACGACAAAACGTTTTCAAGTGCAGTAGAAGTCGTATATTAATTCAATTAACCTCGGCTATCATAAACTCAGCGACTTTATTTTTAGACTTGATTCACTAATTCATGACTACGCTCCTCACCCAATTTATATGCATGCGTAGGTACGCTTATGTCAGGTGACGTGTGGTGCAGCGACAACTTAACTACAAAGCGGCACGGCCTGCATTGTCATCGGTTTCCGCGTAGAAGAAGTAAGTCTTTGGTGTGTGCCCAAGTCTTTGAAAGAATGCGACCAAAGACAAGCAGTTTTCGAAGAGCATGAATTTTAAGAGCTGTTCGTGTTCTACTTGAAAATAGTGGTCATTAGATAACATGGAAAAGCGATGCCTAGCTACACATTTACAGTCAATTACACGAGAATGCATTTGGGAATATTTTAGTACGAAGTTGATTATGTAAATTAAGTGATCAATCCTTGCACAATTTGAACTGAAATTTCTAATCTGAGCAGATTCGGTACATTCGTTAATTTGGGTAACCCAGTCAAAAATTATCAATTTAATTAAAATTCAAATAAAATTAGAGGTAAAATAGCCGTCTAGCGGCAACATCCCCTAATGTGAGTGTTTGGACTAAAAAACCACACACGAAATAAAAATGACAAGTCAAAATGATAGAACAAAGTGATAGGTTACCGAATAGGCCAAGACTAATTCTTATTTCTGACAATAAAAATATTCCTACGTCTTAACATAATTCCATTTTCTCCCGCCCAGAGCGCTACAATTTAAGTGCTGCCCTCCAGAGCACAAGCGTACAATATGTCCGAATTACCGCCCTGTTAAAGCTATACCAACGTTACCGAATTGCTTTTTACGACTAAAGGCTGTCGTCAAAGCAACGCATTAAGTAAAATATAACAAATCGTGTTACTCATGTTTTCGTGTAAGCCTTTCGCGAGTAGCCTCGTCTCGCCATATTACAAACCCAAAATATGCTAATAAATTCAGAAAACTCGTGCATAACATTGTGCATATCGTAATAATAAACGTCGCCTTTTTTATTTAGGAGGGAGAGGGTTTTTAGTGCCAATATTTTACATTCCAACAAACACCAACGCCGTCTGCAATGTGTGCAATAAGGATCCGTCGTCAAGGTCGAGGTTTATCGCCAGGCGCGTTTTGTTATTGTTTCATTCCACGTGGGCGTCGATATCGGATGTTATCAAAAAGCACAACGCACCGTGTAATGGCGTTTGCGTACAACAATAAACAGTCGTCACTAAAAGTTTGACAATATGTTGAATGCACTGAGCTACATGAGACGCTATACATTACGACAACCCATTCTTAAAAGTAATTCGAGATGTGACGGTAAGACATGTGAAATGACTTGTGTTGAAGCTATAATTGCAGTATGCATAAATATATATAGGTATCAGATAGAAACTTGAATAAGCTTACCTGAGCATGTACAGTATTTGTCCTCCCGGCTTAATTCTCACGAGGACGTTTGGAACTGTGACGTACTGAAATTCTCCCTCCTTTGCATTCGGGAAAAATATTTCCGGCTTCCAGATTGCCTTGACAATGTGAGGATCGCTCAGATCCATTGGTCGAACGATGTCCGGGTGATTCAAACGTGGATCTGTCCATGATTGATGCAAATAGAGGTCCACTTGATAGTCCTGACAACAGTGAAGAACAAAAGTGTGTAATGACATATTCCGTTATCGATGTTATTACGGTTACTCAAAATGTATTTGGCACATAATTAAATAAGAAGGAAAGACAAAGAAATCTAACATTAAAAGTTGCAGAAAGCCGTGATCCAAGTTTAAACTTTCTTTTAAAGTGAAGGGATTCCTGGTATATACTTCAAAGATCAGGAAAGCGGAAGTAGTAAAGAAAGAAGCTATTCCACCAGGCAAATAGCAAACCCCATTTTATTTTATTGACCCAGCTTTATGTTGTGTATGTTTTGACAGCGAATCGGTGTATCAAGATGCAATGGTGTTTTAGATCCATGGTTAAACAAGCAGGTCAAGCCACCATGTAATCCCGAAGCAATAATGTACAGGCTTAATCGCATCACACACATTCAGTATATATAAATTGCGATACTCGCGTTGTGTGGGCTTGGATGGAAATGGTTATAGTGTATTCTATGTATTGCGCTATTTCCCGCAGGGGGTCACCGACCCACCGGAATAGATCTGGAATAGCATAAGTCTGTCATACAAATGTGTTGGTTGTTCTCGCGAAATACTCATTCGATTGCATTGGCACACCTGATGTTGGGTAGGGCTCGCAAATGGTTGTGGCGTGACGATTCCTGAATGACAAGTCACTTTGTGCGTGTCCTAAAAGCTTGGTGTGGTGGCGTTAGCCGCAGTGGTCTGCTTTGTGAAAATAGAACGCAACCGTAAAGAGTTAAAGTTAAACGCCTTTACAACCTATACGGACAATTATAGTAGCTGCAATAAATTTTAATTTTAAAAATGGATTTATTTAATTTTGCGTGTGAGTGATATAAACGTTGTGTGTGTCAATGTTGGAAACCGGAAAAGTATCAGCTTATTCTCATAAATAAATTCGAAACAATTCTCATTTTTAATTAATTTCTTTTTCAATCTCTCGTTATTATAAAATAAAATATTCATAATAAATTCATAATGAAATAGGGGTTGTCTCCGGGACAGCACCGGACGAAAAAAGACGACCAGAGTCTCGTTATTATGTTTTTCTATTGCAACAGTATTAAACATAAATATCCTTATTTTTCCTCCACACAAAAACGTATAACTGTGCCTGTGCCAACTCTTAAAGTTATTTTACATTTTCAATATTTTTCCATTAATTAGAATTTTTTATTCAAGCCGTTAATACAGCAATTGCATGTTCCCTGAGCAAAAGTCCCAATTGTACCGCCCATCAAGAAGGCCCTGATTATTTTGCGCGGGCATCTATAAACAAATGATAAAACCAGCAGTCCCGGAAGTTATCAAGCAATTACGTCATATATTGGTGCGCTTCTAAAATATGGTCCCCCTCATCTCGTAGGTTATGAAGGAAATGGCCATAGACTGTATCCGCGTACTTCCGGTTTCTTATCAGACGATTTCAATAGCTAGTGCCACAGCCATTTCAGAAAGGCCCCGCGCGTTAGGCCATTGATTAGACTTTCTCATGTTCTTGCACATTTTATGAGCGCCCACTGCGCAGGCGCTATTCTTGGACGCAACCAACAATGATATTGGGGATTATTTCTTGCGCCGTAATGCAGCTTTTATTCGCTGTTGCGCCGGTGTCCGATTTTACCCACCAATGCAATGGCCTCGTTAAGCCCCTAGCTCCAATCAGGGAACGAAAGTTGGAGTGCTTATCGAGATTTTGACTGTGGTGCAAACCAGTTGTTAGATATTGAATTTTTATCGAATGCACTTGATTTTAAAATACATTTAGTGTTTATTAAATTTACTTTTAGCTAGCAACGCAGAAAGCAATTAATGAGATTGTTATAAACATCTGAAATTCAGTCTTACCATTGTTGATGGACTAATCGAGCCAAAACTTCGGATGTAAATTTCGCAGCCAACTTCGGTGGGAATATCTGCATAAAAATACAAATTAAGCTATTAAAAATACAATCGTTAATACAGTCAAAGCGTAAATTGAAGTAGTTTTATACATGTACAAAGTATATGCATAATGTTTAAAAGTAAATAAATAATGCAATGGAAAATATGGATCAATAATCCAAATTCAATAAGATCATCTTTTCAAAAGCAGTCAATAACAAATTAACCTTTTTTTTAAATCTTTTCAATGATTTGTTGTAATTATATTTCCACATATAAACTTCTTTTATGTTTAAGAAAAACTAGAAATCGTTTTTCATAAGCTTTATTGCATCCATATACGGTATTGACTTTTAAAAGTTCTTCTAAAGTAATGCCAAGTTGCACTCTATCTTTAAACAGAAACTGCGGTAACAACTTTAGTTTCAAATAAATAGCCAATTGTGATCGAATGGCTGAAACCTTTTCCAGAAAGAACTGTAATGTAAGAGTGAGTACCCGAAGCAGTATCGTAACTTCGATAACTCCTTAATGTTGCGTAATACTTTGTGGAGATGGTTATGTGAGACTTTTCCATGACGTAAAACCTGAAAATGATTTTCTTTTGTGCCATTCGTAAATGCATTAAGGGGAGCAACACTGACCCAAGACCCGGTGAGACATTTCAAACACCGCGTTACCTATGTTCGTAGATGTGTGTCGAAAGCGTGATGGGGATAGGCAAATTTGTTCACAGCATTATTTTTTCATTGTACCATTTGTATAATTCGCCTAATGAGACTACTCTGTATACCCTGTATATTACGCGGAACATAACGAAACTAACCGGAACTACGTATCTTGCATTACAATTGCTATGGATTTTTAGATTTCAAGATAAATTAGGGTTTGTTAGGAATTTTTCGTTGACACCGGACCATCGGAAGATATTCCCCCAAATACTAAAATTCAATATGAGCGCTGGACGCCATTGTTTTTATTTTCCTATTCGTCGAGACTCGCCAAATTTTCACGTTACACACGTATCACGATGTTCGAAAGGGCTTAACATTTACGATTTCAATCGCAAGCTCGGTCGTAAAAAAATGCGTCTCTTCAATATATTTTTTTCGAGGCCGTCTTTAAGCTCCGGATTTAAGAGCATGCCCATTCACCTACCTAAAAAGAAACACATTGAGAATCACTTTTTTTCAACCATAAATAGGTTTCATCGCCAATCGGAAGAAAAGTGCTATGGAATTGAAATCCCCTATACACTTTCACCCATTCTCGATGGATTCCCAATTATGAAAACTTTCCACTAAAAAATACATTTTATAATATAGGACCCGCCGGTATAGCGAAGCTCGTAAAACATTTTCGTAACTATGAAGATGATAAAATTGGTGTTATCATTTTTTATCTGCTGATACATATTTAATGATAGAAACTAGGCCCCATTGCTGGTTCGCTCAGAGCGGAATAGCACCGGAGACCAGGCCAAATTAACTACGAGACATTGTCAAGGTTGCTGGAGCAGAAATGGTGTCCAGTGGGAGAATGGCTTGGCAACACGTAACGAGATAACCAAGTGCAAGGGCATAAACGTACTGAACGCAGATTGAATTAAGTCGCCACCTAGACTTTGCCAGCTTAAAGACGCACTGCAAAAAATAGTCGCCAAATCCTCAGGAGAACCTCAGCCTTTTCGTAAGTAAGACCAAGGTGGTGTAGCACAGTTCCGCTTATCAATTTCGTAATATAATAATAGAGGAGAAAAAAATTCCCTAGATCGAGTATCACTAAACGTTTAGTTCACCGACAAATGATTAAATTCACTGTAAATCAGGGCTTCGTAATTTAAGACTCAACTTTTATTCAAGCGCCTAATACCAAGATTTCTCGGAAATATAAATTTCATTTTTACGAGGTCTGCTAGGGGTATATTGGTATTCTTTTTAGAGGTGTCATAAATTTTAAGACTGCTTCCATAAAATGAGTATTAATTAAAATTAATACTATGCACGACTTTCATAACTTCCATAAATTGTGTGACCTATCCATTTACGATGCTTCTGCATTTGTATTAAAAATGGTGAAACTATGCAAATTGTCACATTGCATTTAAAATCTGCCAAACATCGCAAACGGTCCGATTGCTATTGGCTCATTGTTGGTTCCTTTATTTTAAGTTTTTGAAGTGCTTCTGGCGGGACAACAAGATAATTTCAATTTTATCTCCATGGTGATAACAATAAATTGAAATTGATGTCTCAATTATTGCAGCAGAGCTCGGTTAAAGCTGTTAATCCAGTTTAATTACAGGTATTAACCTTGCTGGAATTATCGCTCTAACAACGGGGACTCGGATCACTGAAGAATATTACGATTTTCCGATGGTGAATGTTGGTAATGCGTAATAAAAATGTTATAGCGATAGTGCGCAATAACGTGTAAATGGCATAACTATAGGTCTCACAAATATTGAATGCTTCATTGCATTTTTAAACCTAATCGCTGATACTTTCCACATCCATAAACTAAACAAATTCAAAAATACGAGCATTCTTAAATTGTTATAGCCAAATTTAAAAAACCCTTTTTGGGTTCACGGTTCAAACGGAGTAATTTGTAAGCAAACGGGTATTATTATTATGAAATGTTAATAAAAGTGAATGTATATTACAAAACTGATAGTAGCTTTAGTGTCTTGTTCTTGGCACATTGCCTGATTAAAATTAATGAATCATCGACGTTTTACCGGGATTAAATTTTTAATAAAATTTAAACAGGCTGTCACAAAAATAGGTCTGTGCCCGAGGTGCTGTAATCTGAGGCACTCTTGTATCGAGATTGTTTTCCAACTAAAACAACCATTTTCTTTTATTCGATCTCATCTCATTCAGATTATCATCTTAATTGTCTTACAGATATAAAATTTCCGTTCTGCTTGTTATTTTGTAATTATTGAATATTTCTTGACTTTGTTAAACTCGCATGCGCCCCGTACAGAATTGATGTCTGGTTACGACTTTATTTTTAGCTCGCATGTTTGCAATTTTTGCTGACTTACAAGATTTCGCTTGACATTCATTGAGATAAATGGAGGGTGACAATGGTAGAATGGGAGAACATCTGCCAGGATTCATGCAGCTCGTTAAAGTGTGACGGGCTTTATTTGTTATTTTCGTCCATGCTACATGCAGTATTACCTTCCTAATACCACTGGCTGGAATTGTTTCATAACCATTTATTTTATAAGCCTGCACTTCTGTTTAGAAATTATGTTACGTTTATTAGACTTCGAGTAATGCTCTAACAATTTCGTTGCAGTTTCTACGTGAATACAAAATTTTGAATCATGACCTACGTAGATCAAAAGCACCGCGAAAGTTATTTTGTGGGTTGCAGTTATTAGTGCAAACGACAAAACATTTCGATACAGGAGCATTTTTTCAAATGGATTTTTTTAAGGATATTCTAAGGCTTTTGAGGCAAACTACTTAAATTCCCTATGTCCTGGAGCAATGCATTGATTTCAACGACCAACGTTGATCCCCAACTACATGTAGAGCAAAGATAGAATGCCCAAGCTCCTATTTTTTTAGGTGAAGAAAGAAGAGCACATATCTATTTTAAAAAATGATCTCAAGAGTATTTCAGCAGTTTATTTTCCAACAATTCGCGTTTATGATGTCAATATACGTACATGTAGATGCCAAAAACAAAAGCACGTTTCGAGTCCAACATCATTATTTATGTAAGCAATATGTCTCCGATATTCGAACATCTCCTAAGTTGAACATTTGGGCCGGGTCAGACGGTCAACCTTGATTTCTTGACAATCTGTCTCGCTGCAAATAGCGATTGAAGTGGATAGGGATCACTTACCGAGATGGTGGGTCGGTGTGGCTCGCCTGTCATAATTCTTCAGCAGCTTGTCGATGATGTGAAAGTCACTGAGATTTTGTGCCCTGCAAATAGAAATAGATCAAACGGCCATTAACAATTGATCATCATATTTTTAAACATGTAGGACTGACTGAAAGAAAGATGGGTATTGCCAACCCAGTCGAAGAAACTTTATATTCAGAAAGTGCTTTAAACAATACATTTTTCAGTGTGCTTTACGAGTTTTGATAATCCTATTGTTGGAATTAGTCATTTTAAATGGGTGAAAGACAAACTAGTGGTAAGTCGGATTTTCTTGAATTGACTTGAGGTGCTATAATACGTTTAGGGGAGGTAAGACGTTTCAGCGCCGGCACTCCCCGATGATTTGATGGGGTTATAACAAATATATAACACGGTTACATTTACCTATCGAACCCGCGATTACGGGAATAACAGTTCGACACTCTAACCATTACACCACCGAAACCCTCTATGGTCTGTATAACCAGGTTGTATTTTTTTTAAAGCGGTGATTCCCATATTGTAGACATTACTCTGTAATCCTCAAATTCTGCTAATGGCACTGTAGGGCTACCGAATACCGTAGTTATTCTTGTATGTCTTTTAAAAGAAATTCGTTAGCGAACTATAGATAGTACCAATATAAATATGCTGAAGCTACAATATCCATGAACAAGCTATCTATGGAAGGCGCTCTGATAGTTTACATTGGGGAGTTGACGATTTTGAACTTTTGTTTTCATTTTAGAAAAATTGTGTCACTTTATTTTTATTAGTTCAAATAAATACAAACTAATAAAAAGTGACATGATGTGGTGTAGACCACTGAACTGCCGATACTATTCAGGCACAATTCGCTATATTGAATGCTATAAATGTATATCGTGACCACCAAGCCCGCGACGAGTCTAAAATGGCATCCCTGGACACTTTGAAAGCGCCCACCAGTCACAACAATTGAAACTCAATGGCCCAATCGGTATGGCACACCACAACCCGTGGCCTATAGAACATAAGATATACCATCTCTTCAAAAGGACGACAAGCTTATGTGATGTTCTACTTGTCCTTGTTCCAAATTATCCTGTCCATTTAACTGGCTCCATAAAAGCTTGTTCCAACACTGGTGGAAATATGTTGTCACAATAAAAGATCCTGGCAATCAATGAAAATCGGTTTAACAAAGAACTTCCGCATTCCTTTCCATAGTCGGCATTAAACTTGGACAGCAAAGAATTTATGCGAAGCAGTTCCGGAAAAGTATACGACGAGCCATTTAAGCAAATGAATGGCATGTAAATAATCTCAAACTATGGCTCCCTCATCACTAAAACCATAAAATTCGCTTAGGATTAAGTCTAGGCCATATAATATTGAAGAGCGGCAGTGCGCCAGACGTATAACATTGACAATTTCTTTACTGGGTCATGGTCGCGTCGTCTATCGGGGGTCTGTCAAACTTGTCGTCGCAGAAAACAAACTCTTAACCTACTCCATTCAAAAGATGGAACGACCACGCGATCCAATGTGTGCTCGTACAATTTAGTGACCGGACCATTTGTCAATTTAGAGACCTAAAAATCACCCGGGTGAACAGCGAATTTCGGTTCCTGCGTGTATGCTGAGCAAACGCGACCACATCTTACTAAGTGGAACAACAATATTAAACGAATTGAGGCTTTGGAATAATACAATTTGTTTCAAAATTGGGTCGTGTGTTCATTGCGAAATAGAACCAATTGTTTGGCCAAATGCGATACTGAAACAGAAAGACCGCTTTCACCATCAAGTCTGCTACCTTTTCAAATTTGGTTACATTGATTAGGTGACCGATAGATGGCAATAGAATGTCTGTATGTCATTTGCAGAACCTGGACTATAAGGAGACATTCAAACAATTAATGTTGGCGGGACGGAATCAATAATATTTGCGGCATGTAAACAATAATACAAGCCCGTGTATTGTCCAGGCTTTCTATAACGATATTATCAAAAGTATTAAATTAAAAACGAGATTTTTAAAAATGACATTTACCAGATTATATATGGTACATCTGTTGATGGTTTCGAAGGTCACTTTCTTAAAAAGATCACATAATATGCTTGAATTTTGATATGATTGCTAAAAAAACAATATTTGAAATAAGAAACTGGAGCTTATGCGTAGTACTGACTTAATAAGATACAGGTTTGGTATTTTGTGATCCACTCAAAATGTATCTGGCAGAAAATACTCAAAATCTACGCACAGAACAATCTGCTGCGGAACAAGTCTATTCCCTTGCAAGAGATTTACTTAATTGGATGCATCCAGGTTGATTCCACGCACCACATTTTATTCATACAAATTGAAATGACAAAACAATTCAAGTCTGGAGGAACTCTGGTTGTAAACGAAAACATTTGTGACGCTGTCGTCGAGTAAGACCAACCGAATTCAATCAGGCTGTAATCTTCTTATAGTGACTGAAAAAGGCCAACTTTGATGCTTCACGAAAATGATACACCGAAACACTAAAAGCAAATCCTGTAATTCTGCTGATTTTGTTATTCGTTTGAGCAAAGGATCTGCTATTGCAAAAAGGATTATGCGTGTGCATGGAATTAAATCTTAATTCTAATTTCTTTTGTACCAGCGAGTAAAATACCCGATGATACCCATGTCCCCATGCAAAACAGACATCAATTATGTTCATGAGGGGTTTTAATGAGGGGTTTTAGTATCATTCGGCCTGTCCCGAATTCACCATTTAATATATTAATTATGTTGTTGAAATAATTTACAGGTTTGTGTGAAAGCATATTTAGTATACAGTAGTAACGTGCAGTGATATGACTGTACTAAGACTATTTCTTTAGACAATTTTCGGCGACTTTTACTTAATGGTATCCTGGTAAGCAATCACAATGTGGGATAAATAGTGTTCGAATTGTACTGCATTTTCTAATGGAAAGGTGATCAATTCGTAAATACATGATTCTCATATGGGCGTTGGTTCTCAGGACGTCATGAAGATTTCTTGATCGACATTCTATGTATTGAGTTTGGCATAAAAATGAAAAATAAGATTTCAATGTAGCATGAACGAGTAATACATATACAATGCCTCATACATGTCCATTTTCGGCCGTTCCAATTTGCTTGACTCGCCGGAGGCTAGTCTATACTGCGGTATTTATTTTCTCAGAGCGTGTTTCAGTATAACGTAAGTTAAAAGAGTTTAGAGATTTTACAAATACGATTTCCTTTTTGAAAAGCTCATTCCACGGGATATAAGCCGAACACAAAAGAGATTTGAGCCGCGGGCTAGATTTGCTGATGACATCTTTTTCCGAAAATAAATGCATTTTTCTGTCTGGACTCTTGGACGCACTGGATTTGACATGTAAGGAAGTGCGCTCCATATTGGAAATAAAGTCATCTTTTTTGTTGTTGCTCAAAAATCCTTTTTCCGAGCTATGACGGGGCATTAAGAAGCTTCGATCTAAATCCCGAGTGGTCGGATTCATCTCTATCGAAATTTTGCCGCTATGTTTATCTTCATTATTTGTCTATTCACCAGAGAGTTGAATGTACTGAACTTTTTGAAAATGAGTTTCTTGCATCAAATTTACAGCATTGGTATTTTTCATCGTCACTGCTTCTTTGTCAACATAGGATTACCAAAATAGCTAGCTTATCCTACCAATGCATTACAGCTTCAGCAGTAATAAAGTATTTCCAAATACCAAAGTTTAATTATTCACGCTTCCACTGAAAATCTGAATTAAAATTCGCATTTTTATAAAACGACACGACTGAGATTTGGTAACCTTTGTTTCATTCGGTGCTGTCCCGAATCCACCAATCCCGATTATTATCACCCAGACGTCCTATAAATCTTTCCCATTTGCTAACATATGTTGCCAATCCTATATTATAAAACTAAGAATTGGATTTTGGTGTTCGGAGCAAAATTTCAGAACGGCTCAATGAAATCGCAT
>JAQGBY010002695.1:0-21862 GCA_034698785.1 Mycogona germanica | reverse complement strand
CAATCACCGTGGCCGATTACACCTACAACTAGAACTCGCAGAGGCCCTCTCTCCTTCCCTCACTATCTAACTCTGGCGCCGCCCATGTGCAGCGGTGGCCGAGCGAGCGAATAACGGGGGCTGTTGGTTTGGGACAATCTCTCCAGCAGGTCGACTTTCCCCTCTCGTTCGGTGTCGCTCGGGCCGTCTTCCGGCCGCTCTGGTTCGGCATCGATTGTTGACAACCCCGTGCTTGCATCACGTCCAACCATCCATCCTCCTGCCCGTAAACTTATAAACAAATACATTTTTTTTGGCATATTGAAAAATAAGGAAGATCGCGTCGGTGAAATAAACAATTTGCAAAGACAGTTCGCGGTTGACAGTGTTAAACAAAGATTTTCATCGTCGCGGTTTTCTCAGAACTAGATTTATTTAACTATTTTTGGGGAGACCCATTTTTTTGGTCGATAGAGCTGGAATACAGTAAAGTGTTAATTGTGTAATTTGTTCGACACGATCACTCTAAACCCAATTCAGCAATCTAAACATTTATAACACATAGTTTGTTCAATTAAACAATCTCTTCACTTCGGAACACATCATTTTAAGAATATGAAAGGTAGTTAAACGATTTTTAGATTAATTACCGGTCGCCGAATTGTGTGCATGGTGCAACGTGAAAGTGGTTCTGCGTGATCCACGGAGGGGAGGAGTTGTCCATAGATGGGGCGCGTTTACTAACTTTCTATATATCATGCTGATGTGACGTGACAGTTGCGCGAAAGCAAAACTCGTCCGACCAAAAATACCACCGACGCCTGTTTCGTGCGACGACAAATTTCCGCCCCCCGAACCTGTTCCGGCGGAGAAAGTACGGCGCTTCATTTCGGCGCCGGGGAAGTTGAAATAATTGGTGGCGACGAGGAAACCTTTGCCGAAACGAGAAACTACTGTACGTAAAATACACGTTCGGTACGTGAAAGATGCAACGACCGTGCTTGCTCCGACGTAGGACGCCGAAGAGCTTTATCACATCGCGTCTAGCTATTAATTGCCAACGTGTTAACCTAATTGCACAATTAAGATAGAGATTCCCGGTGACAGGGAGTCTTAGTGACGGCAGCGTTGCTACTACAGTAGCGAGGCAAAAATCAAATGTGACGGCTGCGAGTGGCGGGGCGCACACGGTAAAATATCAAATTGAAATTGACAAATCTACCCCCACCCCCTCTTGAGCCTTTTTCGTCATCCAAACGCGACCTCCCCCACCCCCAACCCCCACTACCACCAACCCCTCTCTCTCTCCACCTCCGCCACCTATACACACTTATTGGCTGACGCGGCAGCAGAAATTGAAACCGTCTGTTGACAGATCTCGTTTTGGTCGGCGGTTGTCGGGGGTTCGTTCCACCACACCAACACAGTGCGTGCCTCTTCCGCTTCTTTTCGCAAAAAAAAGAACGTTGTTGCTGAGAAATCGTAAACTTTTTTTCGTGGAGTTGGACACAAGTTGGGCCAAGAAATGGGTCGTCGCCGCACAACGTTTCTGGCTACCTGCCTGTTGGTTGTCGCTTGGACATCGCTACCAGGTAAGACAAAAATCTTTGACTTGAAATTTCGGGCTAGCGACTTTGGACGAATTAATGAAATCGCATAAAAAAATTTTATAATATTTTTGGTGCTCGTATTAGTAAAATGACACACATAGTTATAAACATTTTTCTTGTCGTTATGCATATGTATCCTCATGTATTTCATATCAATAGAGAAATTACGCTTGGTGGCAATTTTTGACCTGTATTCTTGTACTCGATTTGAATTCAATTAGTGCTCATTGATATTGTTGTAGCCCAGTTGGTTTAGCGACTGACTGTGGCTCGACGGTCCCGGGTTCGATTCACGGCGTGGGCTCTCGATTATTTGATCTGTGGATACTGGTCACATAGTGCCTAAGTAGTGATATAACCCTACAGTGAATAACATAAAAATTATTATAGGTGTTAATTTATTTTAGATGTGTTCATTGGTATAAAAAAAATACAAATTATGTTAATTCAATTCTGATGTGTTTAATATTTATGTGTATATCAAAGCTAACTTGGATAACTAAAGGTGGCATGGAAATTATAAAAAAATCGTATTTTACCTGACCAAAAATCCTAAAAATAGTTGACCCAACTTCAATAGCAACACTGCCTTGTATTAAAAATCGACAACATACTTCCAATAGTAAAAACAAAATAAATAAATTATTCAAAAATAAGATTGCACACATATATAAATATTTTCCGTACACTCTTAGTCACCACTGCAGTATTGACTACATTAATTTAGCGAAACGTTCTACATGTAAATTCAAGCTTCAGACGATCCTGACGATCCTGAATCTAATATTCGTTATCGTCATTGAACGTTACAGTACACATCACATACTTTGGTTTCTGTCGAGCGGTTCGCTCGGTTGTTTGAATAGCCAAACACTAAAGATCGAGACAAAGTGCAATCAAATATTGAAAAGACATAGTCTGATCATAAGCAAATAATCGCAATACAATTTGAATCGCATTAGCTTATGACGAGCATTGCAATACTGTATCTCTAACGCATATACGACGTTGGCGAACACACGGTAAATATTAGTCCTACAGTTCTACAGGTAATTGAAAAGTTTAGACAATAAACAAAAAGTACCTGCACAATAGCGTACTTTACGCGAATAACACTTGGTAAGTGCTTCTTCATCAAGATGAGACAAATATTTATTTTTACTAAAAGTGGGTTCTATTATTTCGTTAACTATTTAAATGGAGTAGAAAAAATTATGTCCACCACATGTAGTGTCTGTAACGTTAATTTAACTTCTGCTTTAAAAAATAGACCGCACTTGAGCTCGCTCGAGTTCAGACCTGTTATCTAAAATACTTCCCACCATGTGAAACTGGTTTTTACATTTGAATATATGTTTATATATTTGAATATTCGCGATTCTGACGCTGCGGCGACAATTGTGTAAACAAATGTGACATTCGGCGGTAGATGGTGACGATTCGCCTACGGTATTTTTGTCATTAGTTTAAATTGGATTTTTTGAAAATCTCGTTCGACGCTGTTATAATCTCGGTTGATAGCGTACTTGTGAACGGTTAAAGGAAATTAAGAGGAGGCGCGACCCTCATAGGTTGACGCTTAATGTCCTCCTGGGACCCTCCGATGGCGCCCTCTCACTCGCGACTTTTATGAAATAGAAGGTTATTAAAATTTTATGACCGGTAAGAACAAATTTGTAGAAGAAAAAAATCTTTGCCAGCCTAACTAGCACTAAATTAAATTGTTTTAGACACGGAGTCTTTTTCCCTGGAGAGCTTTTCAGGGACCGTTGGACAAAGTCAAGGAACGGAATATTGAAACTAAATCATATCTGCTGAACGAACATAGCCAGGACGAACTGGAAGGTTCGAATACATGAAGAAGATGTAGACAATTTAAAATTATTATGGACAATTGTTAATTTTCCTATACAATTTAAAAAAATCAAATTGTGAACCAATTTATTTTATATAATTTTATGAACTGCATTAATTACTGATGCATGCGTTCTATGGTGGCGTTCCAGAAAAACCAGTTTAGTAGATCAATGATTGAACTATCGTTTAGCAATGACCGCAATCTACTGAATGAGGAAATGAGCGCTACCTGGCGAGTTCAGCTCGACTTTGATGGTCTCAGAGGCGGCATGGATGGTTCCGGGAGGATATTCATGCACACCCACGTACCCTATACATACAGTATGATGTCATCCACGATGTAGGCATGTTACATGTAGGCAAAGAAGTTATACACTCGGGCACGTAGTGAAACGACGTTGCATATCGACCTCGCCGGCATGGAGTGGGGAACCCCGATATAAAAACCGTTATATTGGAGCCACCACGATAAAATCGAGATTATGGTTCATTATTTACTCTCTTGCTTAATCAAATCATAAAACAAAGATTATAATAGATTTATGCACGACGTCTATAAAGTCTAGAGCTCTCACTCTCTCTGACTCTCTCGCTCTCAAGTATTACAACCGTCTATAATATTCCGGGGTTCAAATGCGATACGGACGAGTACATGGAAGAAGTTTCAGGTTCTCCGAATCAGTAGAAGCACGGACCACGGGATTATGAGGCCAAGGTACAGAGTACATGTGACGACGTGATGACGACTTTAAACCTTTAAGAATGATGAGGGATTTAGTTAGGACGTCTGGATGATATATATATATTAAATGGTGAATTCGGGACAGGCCAAATGAAGGAGACGAACCGAGTGGCGAGCTCGCTTTTAGAATAATATTTTACTATTATTTTAATTAGAACTGGTAATTGCGAAAAATATAGAGTTTCTACTAACTAAATCCCTCATGAATATGCGACAGCAAAGTGAGTGGCAACCAGCATCAGCAGAGTTAGGGGGCATGCCCGTATCTGCTTACGTTGACCTTTCCCGCCTGCATTTCGGGAGGCATTGATCCAAAATAAATGCAAAGTGTCTTTATGTATACAGGCTGGTAATTTGCGAGAGGTTTAGTGTAGAGTGTTGGGTAGCTTAATTGGTAGAGCATTGGGCCGGAAATCTAGGGATCCGGCGTTCAACTCCCGGTCTGCACGAAATTCTATATTTTTCGCAATTACCAGTTCTAATTAAAATAATAGTAAAACGTTATTATAAAAGCGAGCTCGCCACTCGGTTCGTCTCCTTCATTCGGCCTGTCCCGAATTCACCATTTAAGAATTATGCAGCGAAATACAGATTGAGAAAATTTAACTGAAAAACGATCGAGAAAATTTAAGGTTGACGTTTAAACGAGATTAAGACAATCTGCCAAGAACACATCCAGAAGATCAATTGGGACGTCTGTAAAATATACTTTCACAATCGAATTAATATTTTCCAGAAGCAAATTTATTGCAGCTGATATTGAAGACTTGTAACGAGCCTCAAGCAAGATATAAAACTGTCATCTTTTAACAAATGAGCAGTGTCCATAAATTATGCAATATCATTTTCGAAAATAGTATCAAAGCGAGTTTCTTGGCTAATTCTTTTCAAGGTTCGTGTCTTCAGTCGGAACTTTAGATGAATTTAGCTCCACGGCCCTCTGAATCAAGTGGGTTGTGATTCCCGACGCCATTTGATGTTCTCGGCACGTCTTCTTTTCGGCACGTCCGACCAATGTTTAGAGAAACCTGAACCTGTGAGGAGGTCTTTACGACGACCTGACGCTGTGTGCTTGCTATCGTTAACTCGTACGCGAGTCCTAATACATTATTCTTCGAAATTTCATAGCACTTCAAGCCGGTGGGCGTTCCGAGTTTAGGTTAGTTTGCTCGCTCAGGACGATAAGACACTGATGCGGGTGATCAACTGGAAAGTGAAACGCCGTCTGGACTGAGGAAATTTGAAGTGACATCGGGGGTTGTTTTTTTACTCAGCATTAACAACTTCCAACCTTTACGGTCTTTAAATGGCCCGCACTTCACGTATAATACGTCGGCTAGACCTGTTTATTTATGAAGACACAAATTGTTATCTCATTTTTGAGTGGTACGTGGAATGCAATGTTAATGCTGCCATGCAAACGTCTAAGAGAAAACGACAATATAAATTATCGACTTTTAGTTTATTTGGAAGAAACGACGAAATTTATACCTCAGAGTAAACTAAAACGTTAAAAAATCCTGTATTATTAATTATGTGTCACACTTAAGTTCCCCTATTCATGCGCGAAAGAGAAAGTTTTATGAAAAAGAGATGTCTAAAACAAGACAAAAAGAAACAATTGACGATTTTCAATTCAACTCTCAATCCAAAGCTCTAAAATTTACGAAAGAATTAATTTGTTCGTAAATAATTCAAAAATAAATATTAAATCGGATGATTTGTTGCTGATCAAAAAGATAATAGCGTGTCATTTCTCATGTACGAGTAATGATCATAACGAAAGCAAAGCTTAGCCCAGCAGATGTCGTCATCATTCTCTTAACGCGCTGTGTAATAATAATAATAATAAAGCGTAGTAATTAGACGCTGAACTCTTAGTGGCTTGAAGGGTCTGGCCACAAAAAACAATGCGCGGTTTGTCCTTCCCCGATCCAGACATATTGTTTTAACCTTTTCGTTCTTTTTATTTATCCGCAACGCAGGCTCTAAAGAAAATAAATAGCGCAGAGACAAAAGACGGCCTTTCTCATAGAATTTCTTGGCGAGCCTGCATTTGGAAACAACAACAGAGCAATCCCACTGTTCATTTTCCAGATGACAGGAACTGGTTGCGCATCTCGGCATCTCTCAATTTAATACGTAGGCTTAGTGCAAAGAGAGAAATCAAAAAATTGTCCCATCCTTCCGGGAATGGGCAAGACGTCATTGGTGTTTATGAGCCGAAACTTTCAGGAAGGTCTTCCACATGGTTGGGCGATCTCAATGGCTTTTGCACATAAACTTTGAAGTGATAACCACAAATTTAGCGGAATTTGGCTTTTTCAATCAAAATAAGTGGAACTTCACTTCAACGTTCTGACGAAAGAAAAATAATTCACGTCGTTTATCTCTAGAATGACTCTCAAAAATAAAGATGTTACGTTTCTCGCGATTTTTAGTCTTTGTGTCAGGAAGATCAGCAGTTGCTCTTCAGGCGGCGTTATGATCCCGTACCAGAGTCAGCGGTGATCAAAATTACGAGATATTTCTTAATGTCTCGAATTCACTCCCCAACCTTTCTACAGATTTATTCTCCAGGCCTGCTTTAAGGTCATTGGTATATTGGTGCAGTATCGAGTCTCGCCGTTTTGATACGGCGATCCGCGGAGGATCGAATCCCAGTGTTTTCTTTACAGTATAAAGGAACGAAAAGTTTGCCTCGGGCGGGATAAATAATTTCGAGCAAAGAAACTAGAAGCCGAGCTTGACATCGATGGTCTGGGTATATATATATTTCTCCTCGCTTCCATCCTCCCACCCCCTCACGGACCAAATACCCTACCGACAACGTTGTAGCCACGCATAACCAGCGAAGGATGAAATGGATCGCGACAGACATATAGAAATAAAAATAGATGAGGATTTTTACGAGTACCATTCGACGAGTGGAAAGCCCTGTGCGCTTCATGCTGCTGAGACAGCTCCGAACTCACTCAAAATATATTCTAATCCGCCATCAAGTGCATATTCAGAAAACCATATCACTTTTTTTTGCCACGACTTTTCAACTACGGGTGTGGCAAAAATCGCTCTGAAAAATCATCCTAAGACCTTGCTTTGGCATCAATCAGCGTAGTGTCGCTTTCTTCTTGGGTGTTTCAATATGACATAGTTGGTAAATACGCTGAACTGTAGCGATTTCAATGAAACTGTCTCTGGAGCAATCGGATAGCTACAAGTTTCCATTTAGACCCATCACCTCTGGGAGTGCAATGAGCTATTTAAAAAAATTCAGATTTCAATACCACACAAGAAGTCATTGTTCAAAAGATGCACCGTCTCTAATCTTGTCAAAACGAAATAGATGATAAACTTACGAATCAAATCGGCGGTTGAGATTTAGGTCCTTGGAAGATTTGGCGAAACAAGATTTTTTTCTCGTCATTGAATTGCACTACCGCGTTTACGAGTTTCAAAGTCAAATACTATCATGAAACTAGTCACGATTGATGACTATATACTGAATCCTGCCACTGTTGCATTTCCGAAAGTACTGGAAAGTTCGTCGCAGAAAAGACAGTATTCTTTGCTCAATTCGCCATGGCGCCCAAAACGAATGAGTCAACCCGGAACGAATCCCTATTTTTACAGCATTATACTTTGTACATTTGAAATGTATAAATAACATTAATTTTTAAAAAAATAATGAGAATAGGGCGCCTTTAGTATATACAATAAATAGCAAGTTGTGCCCGGGACAGCGCCTGACGAAATGATATTTTATGATTGAAAAGAAAATATATTTTATTTGAAGAGTTTGTCGCCGAATCTCTTTTGTCATCGGGCGCTATCCCGGGCACAACTTGATATTTATTACAATAATATTTAGCGAAAAAGTAATTACGAATTGATTTTTGCAATTTCAAAAATGTAGAAATTAAACACACCTCAAAATATGCACAAATCTTTTGAGTTAACGTTATCTTGCATCTTGCTCGCATCTTGTGTAACCAATGTTCTCTAATTAAAAGTAATTACGAATTGATTTTTGCAATTTCAAAAATGTACTGAATAATTAAGTTTTATTCGTTGCTAAACAACGAAAACATTAAAAAAGATTCCCTGGAACGCCGATATAAACTGCTTGGAAAATGTTTCCAAGACAAACTTGGGCCTGCATTGTAAATCTCTTGGAGAAAAACCATCTGAAATTAGAAGAGACGTAAAAACGGTCAGCAACACGAATCCCTAATGTTAATCTAAAAATATATGGTTGAAACTCATGCATGTAATAGTTTACGATTTTAGTCAGTAGGAACGCTTGGCACCGAACAGTAAAATGTGTCGAAAAGTTTAGCTTCCAAATGTGCCGTTGCAGCACCCAAAACACATTATTGAACTCACTTTATAAGTGGTTCTTAATTCGAGGACTCCATTTGGAGTTCGACATTGGCACAAAACCACTTCAATTTCAACTCGCCCTTTAGCTTAGCGGGGTCAGTGGAGTACCGTGATTCGACGATACAGGCATGCTGTGACAAGACCTGACTCTGACATCCTAAACAGTCTGCCTTGACCCGACCTTAGAAACCGTCCACTGGGATGATTAAATTCTCTTTCGAAACTGACAAACACTCCACCAAACATTGCGAGAAAAAATGGACACTCGCGTATTTGTTTATTTATTTAGCTGGACACCAAACGAATATTTAGATCGCTTGTTCAGCCTCTTCATGTTGCACTTCTCAGAACGATTAGACAAATCTTCGAAAGTATTAAGAAAGCGCGATCATGAAGTGCATGCCTTGCGTGTCCCGACGCTCCTCTCACTGACCATCCAAGTGCACGGCCTAGTCTAAGCGCAACCGCTAAATCTATAGACATACTTGAAAGAATTACGGCGTATATAACAAAAAGGCATCCTGCAAGACATTGTGTTTGAAGAGGAAAGCGATGTCGGATCCTCTGACAGGAGTGAATTTAACTCTGCGAGTGTTTCGCTGTAAAACTCGGAAACCCATTAGCCGAGACATTTGAAATTGATGCGAGAATGTGTTGTGTACGAACTGTGGAACGAGGTTGCACCAACCAGTACAAGCGATGCCCTTCAACAAAACAGGAGCATGCTCTTATTGGTGGTTAGCGGTCAATAAAAGGATACTGTGAACCATCAACAACTAACTTTCTAACTCCCATCCCGCCACGTTAATGTATGAGCTTGTTAGATTTTTAATTAATAGAAACAACAAAGTACACGTACAATAGGTAACTAGAGAAACTGCTCACTTAGTCATAGCAGTGGAAGAATTTCTAAAACTTTTTAAAATTCTGAAAAATCTGTATAAATCGTCACATGACGTCATGGCAACAACGCCGAAACGCGTGATTAAAAAATTAAGATTTCCAAGCGTTTGATAATTTAAATATCTAATTTATTCATTATTCAAGGCATCTCAAATTTAGATCGTAGGGTTGTCGCTCTCGCTAATTTGTTTCAGGCGAAATTTCATTTATATGACTTCTGCCTTTCAGGGGATTCAGGGAAGACATCATCAAATTAATACTTCTTTCATGGATGGCGATTTCAGACATGAATAACTCACCAATCAATATTCTTCTTAAATTTAATACGCCAGTAGGCCTTAGTATGTTTAGCTATGAGTACGATAGAGTTTTGAAAAGTCTAAACGTGGCGAGAAATCATCCGTAATTTAAGCGTACGTCTTTTATTAAGACGAATTAAAAATGTGGCAATTAATATTAAGTAGCCATGCATAAACTTATAGTTTACTGTATCTTAGGTTTTAAGGTCAAGACGGTGGGATTTATAAATTGTCTTATTTTTCCTCTCCTCTGCCGAGAGACTTCGTTCCTCCATTCTGATCCAAACCCATTCGCGTAGAGGTCACGTGTCAGACAATATAAGCATGGCCTCCGAGCGGGTAATAAGCATATAGGCACTGCCTATTTGCACCACTTTCGCGGGAGGAGACGTAAAGCAAAGCGTGGGAGGGGGGTGGCTAATGTCAATGGTTTTGAACGATACTTTTCTAAACGTCGGCGCGCAAATAACACCGGTTCACATCAAGCTGGGAATCCCACACGTCAGCGCCGGGGGTAATCTATAACCAAAGCGTGCTGTCGCAATTTGCGCGCGCAAGTTAAACGTATGCTGGAGCACCAAATGCACGGTATATTTATGAAAGCTAAAGGCTCGCTCGCCTAAGTTTAAAAGTAAACATGCGGCAGAGCAGTGGTGATGCTTTGGGGGCATAGCGAGCAAGAGTTTGCGATGACGAGTCGTTGATATAACGTCTCATCCTTTATCGACTGAATGACGGGCAATAGGGGCTTTTGAAATGACCAGCTGTTATTCCTCTGCCATTCATTCGGTCAAACTATTAAAACAGAATTTCGAATGTGTCACAGTCGAGTATTCGATTTAAAATGTGTTTACTGCCATACTGATTTCAACGTGAACGAATCTATGTAACCTTCTTCGGATCCAATTCCCGCCTCTAAAGTCTGCCATTTTTTTTTGTACGTGGACGTAGGACGTGCATCTGAATTACGCGCTTCGCCAAACTCTCGGCTAACTTGAAGACGTACATGGATGGATTTAAGGAGGAAATTGTGATCCGGAACAGGATGACGTATGGTGAAGGGGAAGAGATAGGACTAAGGGGGTGGCGGTTGAAAAGGGCACTATGGAATGGGATGGTGGGAGGTTAGTCGAGTGTATTTTGGAACACCGAAAGAGACGGGGGTGAACAAGTAGCTCTCGGCGAAGCCAGTGACGACAACGCTCTCATATATTTGAGTATAGCATTACATTGATTTTTCAAAAGAGCACAAGCGCAAGCTCTCTCTCAATGGAAATGGCTATATCTCTATCTATGCTGAGGCTGTGACGACGTCTAATTGAGAATACGTCAGCGGCTATTTTAACTGAAACGGCTAGAAAGAAGCACTCGGGCCGCATTATACTGGTAGTGGGACCCCCGCTAGAAAGCAGTTGGGTGTGTTGTCGTTTGCATTTTTGTAGTCGAATTAGACGTTTGCATGTTGGATGAGTTGCGCCGTTATTGGCGCGCGGCGGCGACGTCGAATAAATACAATTGTCGTCATGTGCAGGAGTCGCACGATAATGTCGTAACACAGTTTGAATCGTGGCCGAAAAATATCCACATTCGTATAAGAATAGCATTGAAAATGGAGTATACCTGTCGGCTACAGCGACACTCACGGCGACGCACGCATGGGTGTACGCCGAGATTGACATGTTTGTTCCCTCATGCGTGTGTATTCGTTTATACGGAGTAGTAATGTACGTGCATAGTAGTTGTCAGGAGATCTAATATTTCTAGTTGAAATACCATAACGGTTGAATGGTATAAAAGGGGGCGCGTTCGCGACTAGTTTATTTGCGGAAAATTCTTTCCGAGGTCTTCCATTAAATTATACCGAAAGAGACAATCGAAATGGGGGATTGGGCTTCGGACTCTCTTGAGACCCCACCTCAACCTTGGAGCAAGGCATTTAAAAAGAAAAGAGTTTGTTCGAGTTGGAGGATCCGTTTTCGATTCCCGACACGGCCTCTTGTTTGATCGATCCTGGGGAAACGGTGAAAATGTGTCCTCTCCCACAGTGTTATAGGAATTCGCTAAGGAATATGGGAATCCTTAATGATATCCACTACTGAATATCCTGTAGTGCTGCTACTGAGGTCGAATTAAAAAATATATAAACGGTATATATTTATTTCTATCAAAGTAAGGGATCCGTATTGCCGGTTACAAAATTTCAAATCACACCACTACATTTTATTTACCTCCACCAAAGTTGATTGACCAATGTATGGCCTCGATATCCCGATCCTCAGATCTGTATTCAGGCGCTGCAGCCCCAGAACCAACAGGGAATATCTGTTATATCCCGGTTAAGTTTGTCCTTATACGGGGGCAGACAGGGTCCGAGGATCATTATCGCATCGGCAATAGGAAAAATGAAAGCATCAATTCCATATAGATGGTGGATAGAGACAGAGACGGAAAGAGAGAGACAGGCCATTCGGGCACAGGGAACGTCTGGTGGGTTTCACTGAAAAGAGCTGCGTGACGTGAGGATCCATCGCCAGCCCTGTAGATTCCACTCGTAACTAACCGGAGTATCGCGAGACGACGCTGACGTTTATAGTTGACGTTGCTTATCTAGCCGAGCTGAAGTTGGTCATTAATAGGGTGATAAAACATACGGTGGCACGCCGCCACTAGAGAGCACTGCCTTCTTTTAAGGGGAGGGGGGCATTGGGACCGTGCAGGGGCAGCAGCTCAGGGCAGGGCACAAGGCGCACCAAGAGAACGCAACAATTATCTCTACAATACCGAAACCTGGGCGTAACATTTCCCTGTGTGCCCAGGGCTACGCTATATTCCAGAGAGAGCCCAACAGGATAGCGCTCTCTGGTGGTCTCATCGTGAAAGTTCTCCTCCCCACCCCTCTCCTTCCCCTTCTTCTCCTTAAATGCTTGCTTCCTCAGGGTTCCAAACGTTACTATTACTATTGGCGGAGGAGCTGGAGAGAGAGAAAAGCAGGACCGTACATCACCGACCAAGAGAAACAACGTAAACACATAAAAATACCGTTTCTCAAATTGATGAAGAAAGCATGCGGTCTTCATCCATCTACGCGCAGCGGTAGATTTTTCCATATGCTTACTACAGACCAGTCGCTACCAAACTATTGACCGCCCATTAAATCAGTGTGTGGGAAACATTTCTGTGCACACGCGAAATAAAATTGCGGTTTTTTCCAGAAAAGAGGACGTTTACAACTATAATAATTAAGAGTAAAGTCAGATGATAGAAATTCAATTTTTAAACCAACCAAGTACCATTGAATAATTTGGTAACCTAAAACTGATTAAGTTATTATTACAAAGCGATTACTATCACCGACTCACGAGTACTAAAATTGAAAAATTGAATTCCTATATCGAGTTTTTTTAAATTCTATATTAATCGTTATTTAAATTTTTTTAAATGTGCAATCCGATAACTGAATTCGGCAAGAGCGACGTTTTGTGTGAAGTCCCATTTACATTTCGAGTAAGTAACGCCACCACGCGTCAAACAAGAAGAAAATTCTCTCTCTAATCACGAACGTGGTTCAAAACGTCGATCGAACGCCGAAAAATGAAGGAATTTCTCTTTCCAATGACACTTGTCCACACCCTGTCACGATCTGACAACTTCTACTTGATATTCCAAATTGAACGAGATTGGAAACGTCGTCCGGGGCCCCCGTCTAGTAGCAATGTCGGTTGCGTCGCGCCACCTACGTAAGCGCATTATCTGACGACACACAAAACGATCAGTCGATCGATCACCAATTAAATTTAATAAACGAGGAAATTTAGCGTTATCGCGATTCGCGGAGGAGGAGGGGTGGCAATCAACGGTTGTTTCCAACTGCATCTTAGTGCGCATACACACTGTAGATGGGGCGTCGAACGCAATGGGGTGTGCATAGATATATCCATACAAACACGCGATCGATTTTTTTCATTCTCATCATCATCACCATCATCGTCGTCACTGCCTCCGCTAACACTTTCTACTTAAACAACTTTGCTTATCGATATTCTCGCCGTATCCGATTAGTCAACCGTGCGCGGCGCATATATCACTTGTTACGCCTTCGAAAACAACCATTTAGATCGACTTTGAATTCTTCCCGAGACCATCCCCTCACCATCCACACACATGTAGCTCTGATTCAATTTGTTTGAGTGATTTCCCCCCAGACAATAGTATCGACGAAATAGTTAAAAAGTAGTGTGGGGTCGCAGTTATAACAGTAACGTCTTCAACTAAACGTCGAAGCCGCCATCACGCTCGACATGATGTCCTTTTATTTGTTTTTATCGCCTTTCAATGCATCCATGGTCTCAGTAGGATATAGTGTGCATGCACTATCGAATGGAAATTGTAGGGGAGGCGCCGGCTTATACAATCAATTCAAACCTCGAAATCCATGGAAATTAAAACGGGGAGCCTAGTCTCGCGTGAATATTAGTCTAATATTGACATTGTCATTTAGCACCAACATGTACATGTACATACTCAAGGCGCCCACGTAGCTTGTTATGCTCAGTGCAGTGGTGGTGCTGCGGCGGAGGCGATGGTGGCGACTCTAGCGACATGGCCGAGCTAGCTCGAGACACGACGAATGGCGCAAACCAATTAGATGCTAATTCAATTAGAATTTCTCGTTCTACGTGGAATCAGAGCCAGGCTCAATTCCGAGGCTACTTACGGTTATATGTGAAGGGGGCATCATTAATTCAAAAGCGTATTGCTTGAGCTCTCAAATACGGGTAGAAAAATGACATTTTTGGTGGATTGTGAATGTCGCATTCAATATTATCATCTTCTATGATCGTGCACACGAAATAAAAGATTACATTTTAAGTATTTCAAGCGATCGTAATGTACTAGAATAGAAATAGAATATTTGATCGAAATTAATGTTAATTGGATTCATTTGAAATATTATTTCCAACCTTATTTGACATTAATGAGAAAGATTTGTTAGGACGTTTGGATGATATTAATCGGAAATGGTAAATTCGGGACAGCATTAACCGAGTGGCGAACTCGCTTTTATAATAATATTTTACTATTATTTAATTAGAATTGGTAATTGTGAAAAATATAGACTTTCGTGCAGACCGGGAGTTGATCCACGGACCCCAGGATTTCCGAGCACTGGACCGGAAATCCAGAGGTCTCCTAAATCTCCTAAAATAATAATTGTAATTATTTAACAAATCACATAGCAGATTTCAATTTAGTTAGTCATTTTAATTCATGCCTATTAATTAGATGAAAATCAGGTACAGAACATATTGGATTTAACAACATTTGGATGGAACAATTATTTAACAAATCACATAGCAGATTCCAATTTAGTTAGTCATTTTAATTCATGCCTATTAATTAGATGAAAATTAGGTACAGAACATATAGGATTCAAATTTATTTCAATGATTGTCAATAGCTAATTGCACCACACGTCATGTGTCAATAGTCTATCGTGCCTCAGAAAATCAAAATCTACCTCCAACACTGTGTCTGTTTCCAATCGCGAACCGACTAATGCCATCCCCCATAAATATACAGACGAGGAGATTCTGACCGGGACTCTCTTAAGTTTTATACGTGGTGGACATGAGACTGCGCATTTGGTAATGATGAGGGACAGAATTCATCGGCACCACACTAGTACACACACGCCCAATGGCCCCTGGCGCGCATTCTGACAAACTGTTACACGTAGGTCGTATGCCTGCGGTTACCGCCGGTATCGCTTTTTCGAATTTATCGTAATAACATTTTTGAACAGCGCTCGTAACGTGTAAGCTCCATCCCTACCCCTACCCCATCCAATACATAACACACGTTTTCAGCCGTTATGTACATAATCTCGAACGAACCAAAGTACTCAAGTTCTATGGAATACCCGTTTTCCTGCGCTAACCTCAACGACAATACACTGTAGAGAACACGGTTATAAAATTGTTATTCTAAGCTGAGTGGAAAAGGTGCACTGGCGATTCGAAAATTATCATGAGCATGTACAGTAATAAGAAAAAATTGTTTAATCATACTTGCACATTTGTTGGAAATTAGTTTACACTTAAAAGTAATGTTTTTCTGTGTAATTGATGTTGCTGACCATGGAAATGCTGTGAAATACATTTTTATGGTCAATTTATAATTATTGAAAACGTCTTGTTGTGCTCATTATTTGAAGTCAATAACGCGTGCAACAACCGTTATTGACATTTTCCGATTTTATTTCGTTTTACATGTAAGCGGTGCAATATGTAATAATGATCGAATTTAAATGTTGAGCTTTGAAGTTCAGAACGGCTTTGATACATAAAATTAATAGCGTAAAGCAAACCAATTTTGATTTATCGAATGCTTGTAATTTAGTAAATGTTCTCTCTTCACTAAACGAAATTTCCTCATTCCGTTCTCCGATTGGCCACAGCTAAGTCACGTGACGATCCGTCAAAAAGTTGCCGTCATCCAGGTTTAAAAAAGACGTACCATTAATCCAAACCGAAACAAATGGATTTAGCTTCTCCCCTTTTAGAAATTGACGCCTAAGAATTTCTGACGCGCGTCTAAAATGGCGAAAAGGTGGTGGTGATGGTGGTGGTGTGGGGTGGGGGATGATAGTTTTAGAAATGATAGGTGGAAAAAATCGTCGCCTAGTATGTCAAGTTCTTTTTCCCCTCTCTGGAACAAAAAGATCGACCGGGCAGACGTGGAACATTCGTTGGATCGTCAATGTCGCGGCATTTTGGAACGAGAATCCATCCGCACATTGTGAGTCACTCTCGAGGGTTTTTTTCTTCATGGTTCGTTTTTCTGCCCGTCACATTTTTTTATTCTTTTTTTTTGGTGCGTGTCTCATTCTGGTCTAAACTAATTCGGCTATCCATTGTCGGCTAATGTAGACGAACGACTGAACACCGTTGATATTAATTTGGACGACGCGAGCGCGCCGATGACGTATTCGGTTTCGGCCAAGACTAGTCGATGGAATTGGTCGTAACTGCTCGATGCCAGCAAGCAACATCTTCCATCACACTATACTGAATTTCCAAGCTAACCAACAATGTATTTTAGTTAAAAAATCATAACGGTTCGCAAGAGCAAACAGGTTATTCAAATGGCCTGCGCATATTCATTTTTAGGATGAGCTACGCTACTCACAAAATCAGCTAATATTTTTAGGTTTACAAACTGAATAAAATAAAGGATCCACACACAACACACATGTGATTTCACTCAGCTTGTATAAAGCTTAATTTATAGCTTATTTTGTCCTCTGGTGGCATTCTAACGAAACTATCGACTGGCATTTGCTGAAGTTGCCAAGTCGCGAAATTGAGAACCTAAAATGCGTTAATTGCGCGAAATAAAATAAAAAATAAAAAATTATTGGATTAGAACATCGGATCTCTTTTTTGCAAGGCCAAGAGTACATCTTTATTGTTTCTATTGTTTTTTATCGTATCCAGTTTCGCGTTCTGCTCAACCGCAAAGCAAAGCAAACTACCCCCGAACCATGGCTATTCTGCCACAGCCATAAGATTTAAGTGATTGCCGATTTTCAGGGGCAGCGCTCCAGTTGAATGTGGTCTTTCTTCTGCAGTGGGGGGCGAATAAAAAGTAACGCTACCTGTATCCGAATGCAGAGAAGTGCCAGAGGGCGCTGTGATCATGGCATAAAGGAAATCTGTGCTAGTCATAATAAAAAATACCCTTTCGATTGGTCTCGCAGAGAGATCACGAGGGCCGGGGCCGAAGGCTGCTGAGGTTGCAGTGGGGTTAGGAGTGAGGAGCTATGGGCTGTGGTGTTGGTCGCCAGGGCTGGATGACGGCTGGGGGGGGGGAGGAAATGCCAGCGAAAGTCGATAGAGGGTGCGCAAGTTGTGTCGACACTTGAGCTGGCCGAAGGATAGTCGTTGTCGGGGCGCGTGACCAGGGCATTAACCTTAGAGGAAAAGTTGAAATTAGAACAATTTGAACCTTAACCCGCCATCACCTTCATATTGAATCACTCGTGTGTGGTCTAATTCTTTCTTAAATCGAATTTTCCTGTCGAAAATGGGTGGAGAAAGTCAGGACCGCTTTTATGAGCGGAATACTCGAAAAGAAGTAATAAAACATTTATCGCACATCGAGCGGAAACAAGTCTTTTGTAAACAAACTGGGGGTCAATAAAGAGAATCACAAACGAACAATACTTTTTTACGCTTTCGTAAAACTTCTGACAAAGGTTTGTACACAATAAAAATTTATAATTTCTCTCAAATCAATTTTCTTCTGCTGTGTGCAAACCTTTGCCGGAATTTTTATCAAAGCGTGTAAAAGGTACTACCAATTAATATTAATATTTCATAAAAATGAAGATACGAGGATAGGACATTAAATAACGCCTGTAACGCCTGAGGCATGTTCAAATATCTGTTGGAACACCATAATTTCATTTTCCAAGAATTACAAAGCCAAATATTATTCATAGAATTAAGTAGGAGCCGATGATAGTAAATTACTCAGATGGTTGGGGATTGCAGGACTACAATCAGAAATTCGGCAACGAAGATATTTCAAACGTCAAATTTAACATATCTTCTCGAAGATAAATAAAGAAATTGAAAATTTGCGAAACACAAGAACAAACATAAGAACAAATTAGGTAATGACGAAAGTCGCGGATGTGTTCTTACGTTTGCCCTTGTGTTTCGCAAATTTTCAATGTCTTTGTTTATCTTCGAGAAGAAATGTTGAATTTGACGTTTAAAATATCTTCGTTGCCGAATTTCTGATTGTAGTCCTGCAATCCCCAACCATCTGAGTAATTTACCAAATATTTTTTTTTTTAAATATCAAGATTGTCCCTTGAAAACGATTTTTATCTTTTGTTATCCAAATATCTCTAATTATTTAATATTTTAATTGACACGTATTCATTTGACATGGTAGGGGGGGGGTTAAGGAGACTCTCGAGTTAATTTATTGACCAGGGCGCGCAAGTCAGCAACGAAAACCCCCTGTTTCTGGTTGGTTGACGTAGACTGACGTGCCGTGACTGCTCCCAAACGAGTATGTAGGGAAAAGGAGCAGGAGAAGGCGTGTTCTGGAGGAAAAGTGCGAAAAATAGATTTTCCGCGCCGGCGAGCAATTCATCACAGAAGCCGCGTACAGCACTGACAAGTTTCGGGAGTCATTTTCTCGGTTGCTTGACACGTCGATGATTAAACTCATGCCGGCAGCTCTCGCAAACAAAACAGGGTCTGACCAAGGGTCACCGGGAGGACATCACCACCCCATCACATTACCCAACACCAGTCCCCATTTCTTTTCTGGAACAACCAACTGCCATTTCAAGTTCCTCAGTTTGCCTCAATTTCGATCGGAAAATGCGCGTGAAAATAAACATGTTTTAATTTACATGTACATCACATCATGTACATTACATCACAAGTGATTTGATTTTTTTTATTCAATAGTAAACCGACGTTAATAGTTATTTGTAACCATCGATGACGTCACTACCAAAGAAACGATCGTTACAATTGCGAAAAGTCGATAATTAATTAATGGCTTTGAAATATCGTCGTAAAAAGACGATATTTTTATATTTCGCAATTTTTTTAATGAGACCAATTTCCAAAAGCAATCATTCATAACCCAGAAAAGAGAATAAGTTCAACTTCTGTAAATCGAAAATTGTTTGGACACATTGGCATGTTGTGACGTCAACTTCCGGAAAATGGCTACTTGGACACACTTCTACTGTAAAGCATCCGTGAAGTTAGATCGAAAACACATGAGCGAGTACACACTTACATCGAAAAGATGATTAAATTATGTTTTTAGAACTGTATTCGCTTAGAATCTATTTTTAGATTCAACACATTTGATTTTTCTTATATTTATTTTTTCTCCTCACAATTTTCGAAATTGTGACGAGAAGCGAGAGAAACTTTAGAAACTTTCTGACACGCAGACGAATAAACTGTACACTGTTTACGAGTGCATTATCCACAAACGTCCCCATAATAAAGATCGAAGTTAGGGCCTCAAACTACACAGTTCGTCAAGACATCACCAAAATCCACAAACGCCTCGGATAATTTAATAATTTATATTTATGTTACTACTAGTTCCAATGCAGTAAACCGGTTTTCGCAAAGTTTCTGACGAGGGGAATCTATTCAAACGGCGAACGGTCTTATAAACGCAAGACATTTTTCTTGGAAAACACAACTTTTATATTTCCCGTTCCATCAGAATTTACGAGCGAGCAACCAGTCTGACTTATCAGTTTTTGGCTGCGACCTCGAAAAAAAAATCCCAGTGTGGAAGTTGATAACGTAAGGACCCACGCCAAAATGCAAAATTCGTGCAATAAAAAGCACTTTGCATTTATAATGCTTTATACGTGATGCAAAAATTGACGTCTAGGAGAAAGGCGGGTGTTGCCCTCCTGTCTGATCTTAAAGGTTTTTTACCACCGAGAGTGAGTTGCCGCCAAAGAAAACGAACGCGGTTTGGCAAGAGTTGCTAAATTTTTGCATTTATCTTACTAGACAGTTGACCGGTGAAAAGTCTGCGATTGGAGAACCCAAAGTGGTTGCTGCCGTTCGATGGAATACGAATGGAAATTGTGCTTTTCAATCACTCCCTTAAGGTTCTCGCCATATTGTTTAATGGCTCACCAGTTGACGTTATGCTTGTCACTGCAAATCGACTTGTCTTAAATATATCGACATTGGCGTTGCTAGTTTTCGACGTCTTCCAACGATTTCTTGCATGTAGATGAATCTTTAAATTCGTGTAAAAAATAATTTGAGTTCATTACATGTTATTTTATTATTGACGGCAGACTATCAATAAATCAGCGCTAATTTTTTATTGTAAATTCATAATTTATTTATCTGAATTGTGTAACCTGCTCCACTGTAGAATATTCCTGACTTAAACTAATTGTTCACTCAAAAATGGTCTCTGTGCATATTTGGTGTAGTGGTTTCAGGGAATCGTTGCAATTATAGGAGATATACCGATTGTTCATATGGATTATCGCTCTTTAAGCGTTGGTCTTTACGATGAACTGGAATTCAGCGAACTACGCGTCACTAGCAACGACAATTGGATCACGACGTCGCCTGCCAAATGACGAAAAGTGCGTCACTTAACGATTCCTAAGTACGAGTGTGTTTGACTTCATTAATAAAATTGATGATTTCAAATAAAAAAGATAACAAATTAGAAAAGAAATACCAGAGCGTTGCCACCGACTTCATTCAAAGTACGAATAAATTACAAGACGCCTCGAAGGACTCAAAAATCGGTACAATAAAACAAAGTCACTCCTATTTCGGGTAAATTAATGCTGACGGTGTTGAGGGAAGGGTGGGGGGAGCAAAAGAGGTTACCACATATCTCGCTCAATTGTAACGGACATCTTGCAAATGGATAGATTTCCAATCCGTGATAAAGTATCCCATTCCACATATACTTGATGCCGCCATGCACGGTTCTGGCATTCCAATCGATTTTGATCGATGCGTGACCATCAGTTTTGCGCGTGACTTTTCTCGCCAAAGATATCTTCTGCCTGCGGCCTCAAAGACGGATGCCTAGAAAGACAGACCCCATAAAAGCAATTTTGCCCAATACTGTATTGCCCCTGTGCATTACAGATATTGGCGAATCCTGGTGAGGTTGCAGAGAATCAGTTTGTTCTGTGGCAGAACGATGACCTGAGAACTTTCGATCTATCGATATGTTTTCTGGAATATCCCCGGATAGGAGTTCATAGTGCTCTTGTGGTCTGTTTCAGGCACGTTGTACATGAACTTGTACATTGATGCTGCGAATATTATCCATTAAAATTGATCTGGTGGGCCTGTGATGAATACAGGATTACCAAGAGTTGCTGTCCTAACTTTAAGAACAACGATATCATGAAATAAATTTGACGACGAAATGTTATATACATAAATCGACAATTTCTGGTTTAAGCGTTAGACGGTAATGTGAACCGTCCTGGAAGAAGTAAGTTTAGTCCGAAATAGTTTTTGGCTCTCTTTTCCGAGACG
>JAQGBY010002694.1:0-21862 GCA_034698785.1 Mycogona germanica | reverse complement strand
GTGACTGCGACGATCTAACAAAGGAATATTTTGTGATGATTCGTGATTATGATTGATCAGCAACATTCGAACTAATTCCGAACAATTGAAAGATGTTCAGTCACAGAACTATGGCAGCATCAGACCAATCAATGTTGTTTGTCAAGGAACTGTATGTTTTTTGAAAAATAACTAACAGTTCTAGAAAATCTAATGATATGGATTGATAGAGTACCTGTATTCCATCACAACCATCATTCGTATATCGAAATAGTAAAAATGCGACACGTTGCAGTTATTAATTCTGGCTTATCGTAAAAATAGTTTTACAGTGCACAGGTAAAAATATACCCATGTATATCAAAATCCAGAATATTTAATCAGGTTACATCATTACAGATAATAAAGCTACCCGTGATGTTTGATAAATAATCCCATAAATACTTTTTAACCATGTTTAAAAAAACCGTATCTGTTTCCATTTATCTATTTACTGTTGCCAATTTTATTTCTATATAATCGTCACTCGTTACCCAAACTAATATATTAAAATAACCATTGAAGAAAGACACGGGACCAGAAACACTTAAAAATCGACGACGAATTGGCGAGACTCCATAAGTAAAATTAATTTAAACTGAAATATGTGAAATTCGTAGTAAATCTGCGACGAAGGTAATGGGTGATTAATAAAACTGCCAGTGTCACAAATTTCAGTTTTAATTTTTTAATTATATTTATGGAGTCTCGCCAATTCGTCGTCGAATTTCCACGGATCCATCTTCGATCATTTATAACCTGCAAAATGAAAGGGCGAGTCCGAATTGTTCACCATCTAGGGATTAATTAATAAGTTCATCCAATATTCTGGCGTGCCACTTGATCATACTCTTCAAAAACAAGGAAAACAAATGAATAACAAAAATTAGTGAAGTGGTTAACCATTGGGCAACCAAAACGTCCTTGGGCATCCTTGTCGAACCTTCTTACGCGGCGTGACCATTTCCATTCCGCGGGACGTGTATGTATTGAAGACAATTTCCGCATAAGAAGACAATGCTGAGTGAGATACCAGGGAAAGGTGAGGGCCTCTTTAGACGGGTGCATCACGTGACTCACCCTAGAGGAGTCAATGTTTACCTTACCGACTCGCTTTCGATTTCTTTTTTTCTCTTCACTTGCCAGTCGATATTACAATAATCAGTGGGTGGTGTTGAGCCACACGAACAAGTTTTGAAGAAGCAATACCTGTTCTTCGGCGCTTTCTCAAAGGAGGCATCGTTGACCTAGTCAGCCATTTGTGGCGGTTCGACAATTTGTCACTGGTTGGGGCCGTGCCTGAAACAACTATCGAGAGGAGAGATACTTTGATACCGGAACTAGATTCACTTTGGAATTGTTGGTCGTCAACGGCAATCTGGGAAAAAGACCAGACCTGGCACAGTAAGCAATTAACTGACACTGTATGAAAACTATTGACATATGCTTAGAACATTTTTATTTACAAAAACCATGCCCACAATAACACAGACTTAACATCGCTATATTTAATTTGAGACGACCGTGCATGTTTTTTTGTATGCATTCATGTGATTCCAATTGACCTATCCAACTTCATGGCCTTACCTAAAACACAATTAATTTCTACCTGGAGTTGGTGTTGATCACGTAAATTGTCTTGGACAATATTAAATCTTATTTATTTAGGGTAATTTGGTTGACATTGGCCCTTCGCAACCTTTGAATGAGTTGCCGTCGCTGGCGTCATTTCAAGCCCATCTCTCGCGGAAAAAAAATCATAGATACACAATTACGTATTCGCTAATTACAGAGTGTATTATTGCTAAGAATTGTTTGAAGAACTAATAGAAACATCCCACCGTTGGTAGGTAGGTCATCGCTATTTGTGAGACCTTGTAGCCAGATATAACTTTGGCAATTAAAATTCGTTTGGAACGCGCATTATTTTTTGGCAGACTTTTAGCCGATTGTCTTTTGAAGATTTAAACATATCCTATGTGAGAAAATTGGCACGACACAGCGCAGCGTCAAGATATGGCAAATGGACATAGAAAAATGTGGGTAATATCGTATAATGATTTTCTCTTTCACCCATAATCAATACCGGCACGCACAGGTATAGGGGTTGGGGTAGAAGGTATTTAGGAATTCACTCAAAAAGAAACGACAAATAGGTGGTTAAAAATGTTTGTAGCTTGAGTCGGTGGGCTAACAGCGTTACCACCACAAAGTCCTCTTGTTACGTCCATCCGTATATACGTTATGTCAGCAGGATCTATTTTACGAATTCAGCCAGACAAATTCGCCGCTCGGAGCGCTTGAAGCACTTTTTGAACGGTAATCCAAAAAATCAACTATTGAATAGTTTCTGAAATGCCACCAGAGGTCGTGCTGGGTGCACAAATAGGATAGGTGTTCTTCACTTTCCTTGATATATTCTGTAGGTGGGGGCGAGTATTACATACGCCCACACCTAAGCGAGAGCGTACATGTAACGCAACACATACACATGCCCGTATAGGATTTCATGAGTGGATCCCGGAACTATGCTAATAAGACAACCTGCAGTTGCGGCGCCCGCGGTTTGGTGCAAATTCACCGGTTGCTATTCGAATTCACGCCCTCTCATACGCCCAAATGAAAATCGAGTGATTGGATTTCTGTTTGCGTGGGAGTGATTCAGATTGATCGTCGAAAATCGTAATTAGTCGCCAGCGAAAGGTTATTATTAATGCTGCGTGCTTCTCATCAATCTAATCAAAGCCCGCAATTAACACGTGAAACTGCATGCGCCTAATATAAACATGTCCTAATAGATCCGTTAATTATTCCTAGACGGCGCTGCTGCCGTTGACATGTTGGTAGCCATTTTTGGCAAATGTTTCCATTTTTTGAACAGGACACATTGCCCGAAATGGTTTGAAGAAGCTTTCCCCTAGGACGAGTTCACACCCCAGACGTTCAATTTACATATTTTAAATTGGACTGTTGGTGCGTATTCGCGTCATTTTTTTAAGTGTTGTCATCAAGCTATAATTTAACGAAAGTTTTAAAGACTCTGTCGTAACATCCATTTAATATTTCTAACATGATAATGTTGCCAAATGACACAGTTTAGATATCTCTATGCTACCTGTATGTGTCGCCATATCTAAGATATCATTGATATTGCATTAATAGCTGTAAATGGATAAAGATAATTATACCCACTGAAAAAACAAGCCTATGTGATGCAATCTTTGCATCATTGCATAATCGACACTTTCGCTAAATAATATAAGGTATCTGATGCATACGCATTATGAAAATGATCCGCTACTGTGCATACAATGAAATTTGCATTTTCCCTATAAGGTGATATGGTAGTATTCTAGTTTTAGTAGTTTATTGCATATTTGCTTATATGAAAAATCAATCAAACAAGTTGATGAAAATTAAAATGCCAATGAGGGCTTTTCAAACTTGTACAATACCGTAATGTACGAAAGCCTAATTTTTACATTTCGAAGTAAACATGAACAGGTCCGAGTACAAGTATAAATTTTCACATAGTCAACGAAATCCTTGGTCGGTAGCGGCGTAAATCTTAAAAGTAATCTTAAGTATCGATTGCCCAAACCAATGCCGGACTAATGATCTGAAAACCGAACTATCTAGAAAAAAGAAATTGTCGGCATAACCTTGTCGTGCAAGAGTTTCAATTTTTTGTATTCCAATGTGACACCACCATGCAAGCGTGCGTGTACCATCACAAACGTTTGACAAATTAAATTAATTGACCTTTACGTGACCACCGGGGAAATTCAATCCGTCATGAATTTCTTGCGCCTTAAGCTTAGGCTTAACCACATAAACGTTTTGCGTCTGCGCTCGATTTCTGGTGATGTGTTTAAACCCAAAACATTCCCAAAAAACAAAAAAGGAATGATCAATATTTCTGTGCAAGACACATTTGTAAATCGATGTCATGTTGAAAGATTTTTCGTATAAAATTGTAATCTACACTGTGAGTCATAAAAAGGTAGAACCCAATAAAAATCACAAATTCGTGAAAAATGCTTAGATTTAAATGAAATTTGGCAATTACATAGAACAATAGTGTAAAACAAAAATGAAATTATAATATGAGCTCAAAATGTTCTCTAGTATTCTTTGCACAAGCCCGGAGCATTTTAAAGCATTTTTCACAAAGCTGCGATTTGTTTATTGGGCTCTATCAATACTTTTGCTTAGTGTTGATCACATCCTTTATAAATCAGCAAATAACCAAAGAACTGCTCTTACATGAAATTTTTCTGAGCAATATCATTTATTTTATTATTTGTGCAGGATTATGATGTGACTGACTGTGAACTCATCCTAATGACAGCACGGGTTACCGCAACCCTCGAATTTTCCTAAAGAAAAAAAGTCAACAACTCACCTTTTCCTTGGGTCATATGCGACTGTGCGTACCAAGTCTCTTAAATGATAGGTTGTCTAAACTGCTATGAATTTCCAGCAAGCTTCTTCCAACCATTGGCGAACGCACCCGGCCCCGGGGGTTATGATGCGAAAGTTGAGTAATGGTTATGTCGGGCACGCGGCCATTAATTAATGGCGACGGACAGCAGCGAGGCGCTCGAATTTCCGGGCGCACCCGTTGTTTGGGGCCCGACACGGTCTATCTCGTGTGATTGGCGCGCTCACTAGTAGTCACTGCACTACAAATGACGATCTCCTGTTTTAAGGCATCGAACCGTCATAATTACGAGACATTAGTGACGTCTTGAAACTGACGTCTATGACTGCTTTGTAACTGCGGTAGATGAGGTGACATAAAATGAAACAACATATTACAAGCACTCAGATTAGCATTTTCTTAATGTTTCTTTTGAAGACTGGAGCTACTCTCAACATTAATGTGCATGCAGATTATGTGTGTGCCCGATGTATTAAATCAAAATGAAGTCGAACCCACAACTATTTGATCCGTAAACTAATTAACGCATGTGAATAATTCGGAAGAGCCGCTAAGACGATAGGATACCTCCAAGATAAATGTCTCAATTTACTTTCATGTGATGTGTAATAATTTTCTATACACTATACATGTATAATAAAAGTCATTGCCTCCTTGATTTTGCGCTTTAAAAGAAAACAAAAAACAGCATATTTAATTATTTTCACATTGTAACAAACAACACTTTGGTAAAATATTTCGTGGGCCAGCTGTTATTCTTCATCACAGCATGTTGTATTCTGATTTTTTAGAGTACGCGGGAAATAAGAGGGTTAGGCCATTTAATATAGCACCCATTTGCATAAAGGTATCACCGGCACATGTGAACAACCTCTTTGTCCTAATCTAGCGGTATTTCCTCGGAGTGTTATTTCTGCATTCTCAATTTCCATTCCCTCAGTCCCCGTAATATTTCATTCTTTTCTTCGTTGCTTCGAGGCTGACATTAAGAAAAAGTATGCGTAAACCACCGCAGGAATTTTTATCGTTGGATAACCTTTGGTGTGTCCCCAACGCGCACCTACAAAAACTAGAATCAACAATAAATCACTATACAAAGTTACTTGCTAAAGTTTTACAAAGGGTCAAATGTCATCTTTGTGAGCAAGTTGGCAAACTACAGACATACGAGGAAATGAAAATTAGTTTTGTCGTATAAAGATCTTGAGGTTCACACCAATTTATAATTATATTTCTTTACACTAAGTTTGCGTCAAAATATCCAAGAAACGTTTCTGCGTAACAATAAATGTATGTGCATATCAATTCAACCCGTTTAATCCCGCAGCCACGAATTAATTGGGAGAGTTTTCACATCAATCCATCGTTTGGGAATCCCGACAATTGCTTGCTTGTTTGCTTGACACAGAGGAACGATTATTTTGTTTTTATAGTGAAAATGAGTTAATTATTTAAATAGTATATAGGTAATTGGATCCTACAATAGTTATTATAGTATACGGTATACAGATGTGGAAGTCTGAATCAATCTTTTTGAAAAAGGCAACTTTCTTTAAAAATTTGTTACTCACACGCTATTATGTTTTTCTTATTCAGATCTGGGAAGGAGAATATTGTATGCTGTTGGTGTCCCAACAAGTTCACTGGACATCACTGGTTTTACACAAAAAATAAGCCGTGGAACGTGGATAATCTAGCTCTACAGAGAACCGATGTCGAGCAGCCGCGAGTATTTGGACATGGATAGCTCCAAGAGTGCGTCGTCCATCAAGTTTAAGGCGTCCAGCGGTTTCTTCGTCAACCGCTGGCTGGCAGCCATCTTGTTTCTGCTGTTCCTCGGATCTCTAGTGGCCGTCGGACTGCTGGTCTACTATTTGGCGCCCAGCCGTGGCGGACGTGCAGGGCTGGCGCCATCCGCCGACGATGCCTCCGGCCTCCACGGCGGCGGTGACACCGGCGGCGATGGCACGGCCAAGAAACTGACCGACGTCCTGCTGCCCACCAACTTGGCCCCCATTCACTACGAGCTGACGTTGAAACCGTTTCTGCCGCCCGGCAATTTCTCGTTCGCCGGATTCGTGCAGGTTCACATCAAGTGCGTTCGTCCCACCAGCGAAATATACATTCACTCGTTCAATATCAGCGTCCACGAGAACACCGTTCGTGTGGTCGGGCCCAAAGGGGTGCAGGACATCGACAAGATGCGCTACGACGTGGAGCGACAATTCTTTATTATCTCGTTGAAGAAAAAGTTGGAGTCCGGCTCCACCTACAATGTGTCCATGCATTTCCTGGGCCTGCTGAACGATGACATGGTCGGATTCTACCGCAGCTCCTACAAGGACGAAAATGGGCAGGAAAAGTAAGTGAAACTCAAATCTTTTCTTCCAAAAGACCTAACACAATTGGTATGAGCCCTTATGTTGCTGTGGTAATGTACTTACAATTACAAATGTACCCGCAAACACCCCCGGAGCGACAATAGCGAGGGTCGAAAGACCAGCTCAGACAACTTAACATGTTATACAAATAAACTGAAAACCAGGCTTGAATCGTTTTTACTGCCAGTTGCAATTTAATAATCTGTTCTTTGGATACATTCGTATTTAAGGCTTCGATATTTTAGAAACTCTTGCCAGAATAGGTATGGGTTCATCGTCCATACTGCACTCACTATTTCAGCAACGACATCTCTCAGTCACAAATAAACGATCCGCAATTACTTTCGTATATTGCTCCGGCGGTTAACACTTAGAGCTTCATTCGCTTTGTAAATGCTGGCAAAGAAGATTTATTTGCAGCACGCTTGACCCGTCCGCGATCCTGCACACGACTGCAATAACAAAGGTCGACGTCATCGCTTCAATGTCACACGACAAAGATGTCAACAAAGGAGCCTCCTCCTTCCGGTCTCTCAACGCGTATCGCCACATGCAACCACAAAAGAAATTTTGTCATGCTGCTCATTTCAAAGGAATACATTACTTTGTAATTGCTTGAACGCTTGGGAAGTATTTTGGAATTGAACTATGTATGGAGTTACGAGTGGTCAAATGTTTCGGAGTTCATGGTATTGTATCTCATAGCTATTACAACTGGTCAATTTGGAGTATGTGATAGTAAGGGGAATAATTCGTCAGTTACTTTTACTATTGAATTCATCTCGGCTTATTTCGGCAAATTTCAGTTACAATTACTAGTTTTAACCGCAAGCATCCCCCAAGAGAAGGGTCTATGGCGGAGGTCGAAAGACCAGTTGGGGATTGAAATGGATTTATTTTAAAAGGCTCTGGATCTGAGGCTCTTGTCAGGCGGATAACTATGTGTAGATATATTTGTGAACAAAGGGACAAAATTTTAAAATGACTTTGGCTAAGCTCTTTGAAAATTCCAAAGTCAAATAGCAATATAGCGATTCATCGATATCTTAGGTTCGTTGTTTTCGATGATGGGTTTTCGGGAAGATATTTTCAGATTAAAAAATAATCATTCCCCGTAACGTTTTAAATGCGAATACCATGCCAGCAGTCATAAATAATAATTATCTGGCATTTGTAATGTGAATCTGAAAATAATATGGGACTGGCTATACATGAGCCTTCTCCCTTGTCTTCATGCGTTTCAAGGTCTATGAGGGTATGCAAAAAATATAAACATGACTACTGAGTAGAAAATAGGCCAAGGTAGCGCCCCCACATTATACTGAGACCTGATGCCCATTTGAGAGGACATCGTAACTCGAATAGCGAAAACCCCAACTTTGTAGCACCCATCAAATCACCAAGCACGCGTCATAACCGTTACTGTACGTGCAAGCAGTTAAATGTTGAACAGCAATTTTTATGCAAAAAAGTTATAAATTAAAAAGTGATAACATATATTATATCTAAGAACTAGAAATATAAAAACTTCTGATAGAGTAAAAATAAAAAAGGGAAACTCGACTGTGGGATAACGACGACGAGATTAAAGATTGCAAGATTTCTCCTGAAACTTTCGTCACTACCCAATAAATTTAAATAATACAAATTTACTACTAAAGCAGGCCAGAGAAACTTGGAAACAATTATTTTTATTAGTGGAATTTATTTAGGCGATTTTAATCGTTTGTTTGTCTGTGTTTTACAAATTAGCCGCGTCCTTGGTTTTGCCCTTTTCTTTGGATATAAAATTCCATTTTCGGACAAGCTGCAAAAAAAGATATTCTTAAAATTAATGAATGGAGTCCGAGCAGAGGTCTCCAGAGTATATATCTGTATTAATTCTAGAGTTCGCGATAATATCGGGTTGCTCGTCTTTAGAGACAAAATTATATAAGAAAATAAGTTCACTTTCATTCTCAATCAATATTAAAGAAAACAAATTTCATTATATGCCCATCACATAGTGCCTAAGCACCAAGAGGGGTAAAGAAAATCCTGTAGTGCAGTGATTTCAGTGAATTAAGAAAATATTAAAAAAATGTAGAACTCAGGCCTTGTTTCAAAGATTGCATAATAATTTTTTCAGCGGCATTTTGACATGAATGCTGGCAGTTTGTGTTCTTGTATGATGCCTATTCATGTATCTTGTGTGACCGCAAGAAAAGAAATATTCTGTTTAATCAGTAGACACAAAACGCCTTTTCATTATATTTTTCCAATCTGCTAAACAATGAGATGTTGAAATTTATGAAATGATTAATTGGTGTGTCGTTAAATAAGTTCAGCTGCAGTATCAGATTTTGCATATCTTTCTAAAACAAAACAAAAATACAGAAAGCTAATTTTCTACAAGTAGACATTTGTAAGATGGTAATTAGGGTGCGCCTGATTTTCTGGTTTGTCGATTAGACGAGGCATTGCACTCGTAAAAAGTCTCACAACGGACTAGGTGTCCCCAATTTTCGATAGTTTGCAATCGACTGGTAAGCGAGGTGCCTGGAGGATCTGCGCTACTAACTACTCAATTACCACGATGTTTATTTGCAGCTACTATTGCAATAGACTCATCGAGAGACCACACATTTTTTTTTAGTGCTTAGTTGTGGTTGAGGTGTCGTAAAACGGAGTTCGGGACATCTTCAGAGGCTGATCTCGGTAATTGGAAATAACACTTTGTGGCGTCATTTATGACCCAGATGCCAGAAACGAGAATACACCATCTCTTTATTGTTTGTTTACGACAATGTGAGTGTGCCACTAGATGGCGTCTCAGGCGTTTGCTTGTTCAAAGTGTGTAAACGAAGAGCGCAAGAATCTCGTCCATTAGCTTTTCTCTAAATTTTAACCGCCACCTGGTGAGAAACTTTGTAAATTACTTTGGCTGATTTGGTACGGAAACCACAAACTGTTTCAACTTTTGTTTACAACGTTGCTAAAAAAAAGCGAACACTCCAAAACGCATGCAACCGTTTGGATTCATCGTTCGGCGATTACCAGATCCCCCCTAATGTATTATACCCCCTGACGTATGTCTTTGAGGCTAGAAAGCTGATAAGACTCGTTAATAAACATTAAAAAATAATTGACGATATCAGTATAGTTTAAAAAAAAATTCAAGGAGAATACAAAGTATTCTACACGATATTCCCCGGTAGTGCTGATTCTACTCTGGCGAAAAATGCGGATAGATGAAGAAGATGGAGAGAAATTCATTTGGCTTTTTAATCTTCCGAAAAAGAATAGCTCTAATTGAAAGATATCCTAAAATAAAATTTATTTGTAAGATGTGTAAATACTGTATGATAGCGGAATTACCACTAAGCCTAAGACGGTTGCTGAATACCACATACCTTAGCGCATCTTCCGCCAGTTTACAATTTTATCAAACCAATGATATCATGTCACGTACGAAATTATTTGTTTCTTCTGGCCTATTGAACTATTTTAAGGACAAACTATAAAGAATACCAGTCTTAGACGTGAGTACATTAACAATATTGGTATTTGTGCAGTAAAAAAATGAGGTCATCAATGCTGTCACCGTGAAAAATGTTTAACACGAAAACGAGTTTTCTTTCTCAATTTGGAAGGAAAGGCTTCGGTTCACGAGCACGATGATAGAAAGATAGAAAAGTTTATTTTTTTCTTTCGCGGATTTCCGGCAGAAAATGTTAGCATGGCTGATAGATTGGGAGACAAACGATTCTCTTGTCTCGTGGAAGCGCGGAACAAACTGGAAGTTAATACACGCCTTTGTGCAATTTGTTCTGATTACTGTCACTGTGAAATTTGTTAATTTCTTCTCTTGCCTCTTCTGATTTTTTTTAGATGGATGGCGGTTACGCAGTTTCAGCCCACGGATGCCCGCCGTGCCTTCCCCTGTTTCGACGAGCCGGGCTACAAAGCCACGTTCGACGTAACACTGATGCGACCGATGACTAGCCACATGACGTCACTGTCTAACATGCCGATTCTCCGTACGGAGGACAGGTGAGATGTCCACATCAATATGGCTCACGTACGGCGTATGGTTGTCTTTGAACGAACCTGTAGCTTTTGTAATTTAATTATTTTGGGCAATACGATCTCGAAATTACTTTTTCTAGGAGTTAAAATAAATGGGTTGGGGAGACCGGATACACATAAGGATCAACTGGAGGTCATCAATTAATTTCAAAAGCAGTGTGCTCTTTTACTCGCGAGGACCATTTGCCAAAAGAATTGTCGCACTGTCTTTGCTTTGTTAATATTTGTTTAGGGGGTTTACCAGTGATTTAACTCCTCAACCCCCCCCCCCCAAGAAGTCGACCTGGAAATTTTGCCTAACCTAGGCTGTCCTAGGAAAGGGGTCTGTTTTACTTCTATTCCGAAAGAAGGCGCGTTAAGAAGGCGCTCTCGCCCGAAAAATTCCGAAGGTGTCAGCCGGAATCGAAACCGCGATCACGGTTTTTTTTTAGGCGAACGCGCTACCTCTTTACCTTGTCTTTTCTTTGAAATACGTCGCAAGTCTCGTTCTTGAGACTGAAAAATACAAATTTCATATTTTGCTATCAAGTTCAAGTTCAAACATTTTTGTATCCCCTTATAGAGATTCCGATTGGAGGGCCGATGTGTACGAGAGAACATTAAACATGTCAACATATCTTTTGGCGTTTGTCATATCGGAATTTGAATCTCAGTCGCGCAACGCTCGTAACACTAAAGTGAGTATTTTAAACGCAACATTTCGTCCCTTCTAGTAATACGCGTTTGAATGAGAATACAACTTTTCATAATTCATGTAGTTTCGAGTATGGGCCCGACCAGAAGCGATGGACCAAGCAGATTACGCTCTACATGCTGGCCCCAAGACGCTGGACTTTTTCGAGGAATATTTCAATGTCAGCTTCCCGTTGCCGAAGCAGGGTAAGCGTATGCCATGTTGCGCCCTCTATTGGGAAATTGTAAAAAGTTGCACGAAGTACTAATACTCTTTGATTCAGTGAAGGGTTACTGGTCATCACTAGGGCAATATTTGCGTATAAGATATTTGAACTCATTTGAGAATGAAATATTAAATGTAGTAGTCAGACTCGCTAATTTCTTATTTCTTTTTGTATCTATTTTTTAATATCTCACTCGCTCTTTAAATTTCCAGATATGATAGCCGTGCCTGACTTCAGAGCTGGAGCAATGGAAAACTGGTTAGACAAAGTACAAGATCAGTGATACCTGAAATGAATGTGTTCGAAAGTACATACTAATTTCTAAATATTCTATTGTAGGGGTCTTATAACCTACCGTGAGCAGACTCTACTTTTCGACAAAAAAATGGGATCGTGGTCGAATAAGCGACGTGTGCTTGTCGTTATCGTTCACGAATTGGCTCACCAGGTTTGAAAAAAAATTTATACTCTTAAGTCATAGAAGAAACCCCTTTTTCGATTGTAAACATCAACAACATATGTAGACAATCGTGCAAATGCATTTTATGTCAAAACACGCACACTAATGTTTTTACGGTCGATCAATTATAGTGGTTTGGAAATTTGGTGACTCCAAAATGGTGGGATGACCTCTGGTTGAACGAAGGATTTGCGTCGTACATGGAATATGTCGGAGCTGATCACGTCGAGCCGACATGGAACATGGTAATTATATTGTCTATCGAGTGAAATTGATTTTATGTTTCGTTTATTCGCACGCAAGCGAATAATATTGATATCTACTAATTTTTAATATTTATTTTGTGATTTACATGTTGAAAGAATTTTTTAGTGGTTTTTATAAGCAAGGAACGAGAACGAATTTTTCTTGCTTCAACCCCTCACTTCCATGGGGAGGGAGGGGAGCTGCGCGCTACTAACGCGCGTAACGTAAAGCTCCCCCTGAATCGGGCTTCGCGCAATGCGCCTTTGCTATTCAATTTAGTAGAAATTAGGCTGAGGAGATTCTTGTTCCACAGTAGAGTTCGGTCCTCGTCAATTTGAGCGGTTGATGAAAAATATATTTTGTTGATTTTTAGCTGGATCAATTTATTTCGTCCGATTTGCACGACGTTTTAGAAGAAGATTCATTGGAGACGTCTCATCCCATCTCGTTGCCTGTAACTAACCCCGATGAAATCAATGAGATATTCGATAGCATTTCCTATAACAAGGTAAAAAAGCACTTATTTCTGCAATCACTCCTTATGTTAGTTAGAGACACAATAATTGTCGTGTGTAATTAAATTATCAAGCCAGTAATTAATTGGTCGGCGTGATTCAAGTTGGCATTCATGTGATTTTTAAAAAAACTTTAGGGTGCGTCAGTCATTCGAATGATGTTGCACTATCTTGGAGAATCAACTTTTCGTAAAGGATTGACCGTAAGTTATATCTTGTAATGAAATTTGCCATTTTATTATAAATATTATAGCAATAAATGGATATCGTAAAGTATCTGCGATACAGGTTACGATTAAAACGCTAACTATAAGGGAAAAACGAGCACATAAAACATTTTGATCAGGTCAGAGTATTTCCTTATTAGTTCGGGTGTTCTAAACAAGAGTATGCCTTATAAATTTTTAATCACAATTATCTGTACAAGTTATTGTTTAAATGGTCGACGACATATTGATATTTATGATTTTTCAACAGAATTACTTGACCGAATTTAGCTTCAAAAATGCTGCGCAGGATGACCTGTGGAATCACTTAACTATGGTAAGCAAATGTCTTTAAATAATTTCAAACAATTGTTATGTCTGCATAAATAATAATGTGTGTGTTGATTTACTCAAATATTCTTAGCAGGGGCGTTTAATATAAATTGCATTTGCTTCGTGCTATCGACTTCGTGGTTTTTCAGTGAGATAATTTCGGGAAACATCTTTAAAAATTTAGCTAATAAATTATCAAAATTATACAATCCATATTTTATAGGCTTCGAAAGAAGACGGGAAAAATGTGAACGTTAAAGAGGTAATGGACACGTGGACGCTTCAAGTGGGTTATCCAGTCATCAAGGTGGAGAGGGACTACGCCAAGAAAACAGCAACTGTTACTCAGACAAGATTCTTTATGGTACCAAAGAATAGGACCGAATCAGACGCGTAAGATAGAGCTTCTCCTTTACCGCAAAAATGAAATCAAATTGTGAAACTTCCTGAAACTTTTATAGATCAATGAATTTGTGAGCATGTGAACATGAGAACATGTGAAATGTAAAGCAGATAGTACATGTTAGAGATTGTCATACATAGTTCCGAGTGTTGCTTTTCACTAATTTTGTCTTTCGTGTTTCAGACCGAAAGAAAAATGGCACGTTCCGATTACCTACACAACCTCGTCGGAAAGAAATTTCACACGAACGAGTCCTCACTTTTGGCTGTACAAAAATAATGGTGAGTGAGACCATATGCATCAAGAACTAAACATATCGTTGTTCAGGACAAACCTATTAAAAAAAATAAATCATTTTTATATTATAAACTCTATTTAATTCACAGACAGTATCGTCATCAGCAACGATAAGGGAGGAAATGTGCCCAACGACAGGGAATGGATGATTTTTAATATTGGCGAAACGAACTTCTACCGAGTCAACTACGATCTGGCAAATTGGAATCTGCTGGCAAACCAGTTACTAACCAACCATAAAGTATGCTTACAAGTTCAATAATAATATTATCATAGAGAAAAAGAGACGCAATTGTTTAAAACAAACTTCCTTTATTCCATTTTAGCTGATACCATATGTTAATCGAGCTCAAATTCTTGACGATTCACTGGACTTGGCTAGGTATGTTTCAGGTTTCGTGTTGAGGAGCAGATGATGAAATAGACAATACATGTTAATATACACCTGCAAGTCCAGGACGACTGATAGTCAAATCGACTAGTTTTCCCACCGAAATAAAAGAGTATTCTTTCATCATGTAGGGGCAATGAAGTTGACTACAATCTTGCGCTCAACATTACCAAATACCTTATTGGCGACACTGACTACCTGCCGTGGCGTGCCGCCAGCTCCAATTTTGCATTCATTGGTCAGATGCTGAGAGTTACATCCTCATACGGTAACTGGAAGGTAAAAGTGACTAAAAGATGATGAATTCACTGAAGTGACGGGTCACAACAGGAAGATTCTGTACCCCTCTCAGTGCTTAGGCACTTTGTGAGAGGCACATTTTCACCAGTACACCGGCCAGAGCCGCGCCGGGAATCGAACCCGGGACCGCCGAACCACAGTCAGTCGCTTAACCAACTGCGCCACGTCGGGACGTACAATTGATATATATCCATTACAATTGGTAATATCAAAACATTTACATGTAAATCTGATGCGAACGGGACCCAACGTTCCAATTTTAATTATATGGTTATACCATCCATTTAATATACAAAGTAGTATTGAATTAGAAATTTTGTCCGGGATAGCACTGAACGCTGTCCAAGCAATTTCGATAGATTGTATACATATAGTATGTTTGCAGTGATAAAGATACAATTCTCATAGCATTTGTACATTTGTTTGGGATACATTTAATTTATTGTTCTTTGATGATATATTGTGCTTTAATACACGTTCTTTCATTAAAAATATCACCACAATATTAAAAATAAATGGTGTGACTTTCCTCCTCAGCGGTACGTCCTGAAGCTCGTAACTCCACTGCACGACAAGCTTGGATTTGATGAACAAACGTCGGACACGCCGTTTGATAAGTGAGCACAATGAATCTGCTAATTTACATACCGAATAATCCTTCATAACTCTTGTTTAGCCTTGAGTCAAATCTGAAACGCCTGGGTCAAATTTTGTCGCGCCAATTGCATAAATGGTGCGGATTAGAATTTAAGAAAAAAATAGAAAACATCTTTTGGACGTCATCCATAAATCTTGTGCAGCCTTGAAAATGAATAGTACTCTGTACTCGTACAACGCATGAAAATATTAAAAAAAAAAAGTTAAACCTGTTCTAAACCAACCAAACAGTGTTAATATGATTTGTTACGATGTTTTATAATTTTGTTATGCATGCTGGCTCGCTTGCTTCGACTTGATAAAATTGAAATAAATAAAGGCAAACTTGACGCAACATACTACATGTAAACACAATGTACAATACTATAAGTAAATCAAATTTCTACTCAACACTTGTTCAACCTTGGAATTAAATCTAGAAAGGGTGAATTCGGGACAGCACCGAATGAAAGAAGCGAATACGATTGACGAACTCGAACTCGTCTTTTTATAATTTTACTATTTTACAATAATTTGAACTGGTAATATATTATTATAAAAAAATGAGTTCGTCATTCGTGTTCGTCTCTTTCATTCGATGCTGTCCCGAATTCACCCTTCCTCTTTTTAATATCATACAGACGTTCTAACAAAAATCTTTCACACTTGGAAGTAAACTTTAGATTTGGATAACATAATATGCTATGACTAATATGCAGAAGGTTCAAATAAATTCAAGTGCTGACAAAATAGAAACAAATCGGTGACCTGATCTATTTCAACTGAATTGTGATGCTGCATAGAATTAAGCGAAAAACTCTCCTAATGTAAGTATAACAAATAAGAAAATGTTATTTTCCCAACAGGTTGACCAGAACGGTAGCATTGTCAATGGCTTGCAGAGCTGGACACAAGCAGTGCAAGCAGAAGGCGACGTCACTCTACAAGGACTGGATGCAAAATCCGAATTCTAGCGTGTAAGATGACTTATAATTTTCTTTTATCTTGGACAGAACCTAAAAATAGCGACACGCGTCTGTCGCAGCGCCGCCTGGCGGCAGAAGCACACAAATAATCGACAAGGCGATTTCAAATGTTCGGAGATTGTGAATGCTTTTTTAAGTCAATAAGTCACCAGAAAAATGTCTGTCGGCAATGTAAATTTTGGAGCCAATATTTAACGACGACATAGCGCATGACATCCCTGTGCTAATTGGTGAGAGGTGTTACTTCTTCTCATCACAGAAAGCTGTACAGAATGACGTTATGGTGATGACTAATGACCGTTTTTGAACCAAAGATCATTTGACCATAAAGCCTAATGATGTCATTCGTGTTCGCGATACCTATGATGGAATTAGGATTAAGCACGCCATTTCACACGACTTCTCCCAGAGACATGACCAATGAGTGGTTTCTAATGTTATTTGCAGCATCCCGCCGGACATCAAGCAGGCGGTCATTTGCTTCGCAATTGAATTAGGTGGTGAAGAGGAGTGGAATTTCGCCTTTGACCGGTATCTGAAATCAAACGTTGGATCCGAGAAGGACATGCTGCTGAGGTCCATGGGTTGTTCCGAACAGTCATGGATTCTGTCAAAGTGAGTGAAATTTGTTCAGTCAAAGTGAGTGTAGTTTATGGAGATAGTATTTTTTATTTTTAATTATTTTTCAGATATCTGGAACTGTCTGTTGACCCCAAATCGGGCATTCGCAAGTCCGACTCGTCTACAGTGTTCAGTAGTGTTGCTGGAACGTCCACACTTGGACGATTTTTGGCTTTTGACTTTTTGAGAAACGAATGGGCTGTCATTAAGGAAATGTACGTAAAAACGATGCGCGATAATGAAAACGTCTCTTAAATTGTACGTGAATTATTTTCGCATTAACGCAAGGAGAATTTCATAAGTGGCATTACATTTGTCTAAAATCTGTTTAATTTTTCAATGTTTTTAGGCATGGAACCGGTTTCTTTGCCATTTCAGCCATGATAAAATCTGTCACAATGTCGTTCAACACGCAATTCGAATTGCAGCAGGTAAATCAATAATTCACCAGCGTAATTTATGACTAATGTAGTTGATCGGATTCGTCAATGTTTAGGGGTGGCATAGTTCCATGGTGACATTAGGGGATCAGGGTTACGCGAAACGCATATCGTTTATTGCGTTTTGTTTGGAATTTCCCCGAAATTACCTTTAAATTTAGTGTTGGTCCAATTGCTACTATAATTACACCTCCTCGCACATGACCTTCAAAAATATTTAGATGCGCACATACACAAAGATCGCGTCTTCCTTGATTTTAGCAAGGCCTTTGACACAGTCCCTCACCAGCGTTTATTAACAGTACAAATATCTGGGTTTGCAGATGACCCCAAATTATTTTGGAAACCCCAATTTCAAAAGATAAGCGAATGATAGGCTTAAACTTATTCAAAACGTGTTGGAAGAACTGGTTTGCAGATGACCCCCAAATTATTTTGGAAACCCCAATTTCAAAAGATAAGCGAATGATAGGCGTACACTTATCCTTACACTTAGGCGTACACTTAGGCGTACACTTTTCCTTAGTTCGACCTTTGCTAGAATACTGCAGTTCCATTTGGGGTCCTCACCATGTGGGGATTGTAAGGGAAATTGAAATGGTTCAACGAATAGCTGCGAGATTTGTTAGCTGTAGATTTGGAAGAACTGACAGTGTCACAGACATGCTGTCAAAACTGGGATGGGAGGCACTGGAAGATCGTAGGAGGGAGATCAGTTTAAAGTTGCTTGTCAGAATTCTGAAGGGGTATTGTGTGCCCAGCTCCTGACAGAAGTAGAAGAAGGGGTCACACTAAGATGGTGAACGAGCTTCAATGTACATCTGCAACATATTTTAACTCCCATTTCCCTAGAGTGTGTAGACAGTTGAATGGTCTGACAGAGTCTCAAATTCAGATCTTTTTTTAATAAATCCATTTTGACCCCCGCCATTGGCCTCTCCCTTGGGGGCTGCTTGCGGGTAACATTTCTAATTATAATTGTAATTAAATGTGTAAAACTACTATGACTAAAATAATGTTTTTTTTTTATAGCTGAAGCAATTTATCGCAGAGCACAAATCCGATCTGGGAACGGCTACCCGAACTCTCAGTCAGTGTTCCGAGGCGACAGAGGCTAACATCATGTGGATGAAATACAATTACCCAACCATCGAGTCATGGCTGAAGCAGAACGTGGTCTAGTTTTTATAATTTTTTTGTAAAAAAAATATAAGTTCATGTTCCAAGTATATTTGAGAAGATTGCTGAAAAATATAGTTTTTCATTTTACGAGACCTAGCGAAAGTGCCAAGGGCTCCTTCCGGTACTAATAAATAAATTAGATCACCGGAAAAAGGTGGGTTAACCCTACATTTTGTAATTACATGTATATTCATACTTGCAATTTGTTGTTTTGTTAATAATCTGGAATCACTGTCCATTTAATAAGCCTTTGTTAAACTTTTTGTATTTTTGTTTTCGAAAATTCAATCTTGTTTTACCAGAACATATTAATTTTACTGTTCAGTTGTATAAATAATGTCAGTTTAGATTATATACTTGTATGTTAGATCTTTTAGATGAAAAAATCAGGATTCCTGATAAAATCGGGTAACTTTAACTACTGTTTAAATGTTTGGAGTTTACACGACATAGGAGAAGATCCTTAGCCTTTGTTAAACTTTTTGTACAAAGAGTGCGCAAACTATGATACCTTTGATATCATTCACACTTCTGTCACAATAATCCTAAACAATCATTTGATTTGATAACGGAATAAACAATGTTTATTAAATATGGAAAGGTTCTGTTCAATTCAAACAAAATTCGGATCCACTTACCTCATTCACTCTCCTACCTCTTCGCTTTTGACATCTGTTACATATTCTAAAATTTCAAATTTATACCTGTACTAAATTGAAAACATATATCGCGACTTTTTGAAAGATGCCCGCCGTGGTGCATGTGTACGATCGATCTTTCATGAAGGTACAAATTTAAAATATCTTGTAAAATGAAAACCAATGTTCATGCCGGTATCGAAGCGGGGACCGTCGACCCACAAAATGGCGGACGGTACAAACGTTTACTCAGATTTCTGAGCTGGTCTAATGTGCTGATATTTGGAATAGAAAATAATATATTTAAGAACATTTTTCACCAAAACTGGAATTTCAACATAAATTTGCCGGATAGTGATCGACAAATCAATAAATCCGTTTCCAAACTATCTATCCTAGTAAATTCTACGCTCGCATTAGTTCACTGATCGACCTTTCATGCGTCGCGCTCTGTACCTGCCCAAAAATGGGCTTTCTTTCAGTACAGTCTCCGCATGAAACGGAATAAATTGCCGGCCTTTTGTAGTTCCCGAATGCCAATAAATGGGACGAATCGAATTTCCGAAGGTGGCTTTTAGAATATGCTGTCCCCTGTATACGTCATGCCAATTGATAATGGAAGACATGCTCGATCGCATGCCGACATTCAAAGCCCATCAAATGGACACGCAGATCGATACGAGGCCGGCTCGCCTGCGATCCCCCTGAGCGATCAACCTTGTGTAGGAAAAACCAATAGGCCTATAAGCAAAAAAAGAAATGATGTATATATGAAGAACATTGAACAGAATGGACTATTCGTTGTCATTACGGCTTGCGGTCTCGTAACATGGCGCTATTCACTTCAATTCAGTAGTCCCCAGACAGCCACCCTGGTTAAGCTGCCTACATATATGATATTTAAGATATGTTAATTATATGATATCTGTAAACTGCGTTGCAAGAGTCCCATATTTTTACTAAAGGCTAGCCAGAAAATCGTACGTCGTCTCTTGCGCTTCTGCATATTTTTACCTTCAGTTGTTATTAAAATATCATTTCTTTATTATTTTGTCACTGGAGGCGTTGCAGTCACGCACTAAAGAACTAATTAATGACTCCGCAAGTGCCCAAAAATGGGCCGCTGGACTGCGTTTTTTGGTGGTTGCCTGGGATCTGATCAATACGCGAATCTGCCATTTTATTTCAGTGCTCCTATAGACATTCACATAAATTGGATACTTGATTCCTGTTATAATAATGACAGCCATCAAATATGTTGTTGTGTTGCGTCCAAGTGTATTAAAAACATATTTCGACAACCTAATGTCGCCATGTTGACGTCAAAATGACTATATAAGTTAATAAACATCATATCAAATATTGACTTTTACTCATGAAAGACTAACTAATCGCTCAAACTCATTTTCTGTGAAACAAGTCTTGATGTCCATAAACTCAAAGCTTAGAAGCCGTGCTTTTCGTCGGAAACACAAGTTTGAAATGGATGTTGACATTTGTGAACTTCAGCGACATATATCCACCTCACACCTTTCGCCCTGCCCTCGCCTCGCTTCCACGAATATCGTTTTTTTAGAATGTGAGACCACACATCAAGTCATTTCGATTGGTGAACCGACAGATTGAAATCAACTGTGTAGTACAACATCTGTAGTACAAGAGTATTCCGTGGCTAACGAGACTATTGTATTGCCACTTGCATCTCTGAAGCATGACCACCGATGGCATCGAACGCTGATCGCCTGATCCCAGGAGGACGTGTGTATACGAAGTTTTAATGCAACTCGGAAAATTGGCAGGTGCTATTGGATTACGGAGAGTAAATAGGCCCCCGTATATCCGTCGCCACAAATTGACCGATAATAGCGCCTCGATGAGATATAGTGCAATTTGAAATGCCGCCGAGCGAGCCGCCGTCAACGCACCTATTTATGATTATCAAAGAGGTTCTACACGATGATTTCGCATTTCTCGCTATTGTGACGCGCGTGAAAAATACATGTATAGTGTATAGATGGCGCGATTAACGATCAGGGTGATGAGGTCAATTTGCTAGCTATTCAGTGCTCTCTATTATCGTGTGGACGCGTACGGACATTTTTAGTTTAAAATTTCGTACACAACAGTGATAAGTTAAACGAAAACTAAGCTTAACGGATGACAAGTATTTTGCATCATGGGATCATCATTATTATATTCAAGGCATAAAATGAATTTGAGTGTCGATTTGAGATCTTTCACTTCACTTGACTTTAACAAAATGTCGATTCTACGACGCGAAACATGTACGACTCGTCGTAGCCCAGTCGGTATTGCTACTGTCTGTGGCTCGGCGGTCCCGGGTTCGATTCCCGGCGCGGGCTCTCGAAAGTTTCGATCCCGGGGTACTGGTCGTTCC
>JAQGBY010002693.1:0-21875 GCA_034698785.1 Mycogona germanica | reverse complement strand
CACACACTATAGACATTATTAATTCGCATTTACAAGTCAGAACAGCCACATCGTGTGTGCAGATTTATACGTAGTCATCCAACATAATCAAAATTTGTATTCGAGCAAAATAGTTTTAATTAACCATCATACAGCAAAGAAAAAACGCTTGCAAATTCGCCTTGTGGATTTTGGGTCCACTGTGCATATAGAATTTGCGCGCATCGCCACGAAAAAGAACGCAATATGGAATTAATTACGGCCATTTGGTAACATGAAGCTAATTTCGTTTATTAAAATCTGTACCCCGAGGATTGGAGACAGCTCAATGGTTGCGAGGGAAATTACATAAGAAGTATAAACTCATATTCAAATGACGAAGCACAAACAAGAAATGATTAAGGATAAGGTTTGTGAGGTTTTTTCTTAATTAAAATCCTAAAGCGGCTCGTGATCCAAAAATCCTGTGCACTACTGCAAAGTTCTAAAATCAGAGGATTATTAAACGGTCAAACGAAAACTGAATTTATTTATAAATACTAGAGCTTAGTAGTTAGTAGAGCCTCGCTTATCTACGCTCGAAAATCTAGCGTTCTATATACGGACCTGTTGACAGCTCCCGCTTACCGGACAAAGTGGAACCTACTTTTGCATCCATTAAATTAAATTTATATTATTATTGATTATAAATCAGGTAGAAGGAACACAAAATTTTTGTCTGGAACAATTAACAAAAATGTTTCATTGGAATCAACTGCTGGAACATTTTAGCACACCATTTATCGCAACAGCTGGGTCATAGTTCAACCAACGTTGGCTTCTACCGCCAGGCGCGCTCCGTTCGGCGATGGTGATCGTCTCAAGATCGCGCCGCAAGCGCGCAATCAAAAATTCGTTTCCAATCCAAACGCCTTCCATTTTGAACCCAGTCGTCACACGCGCTGTGCGCATGCGCGCTGCATTGGTCGACCGCGCGACCACGTAGCCTCGTTAAAGCGAAATTTACATTTCAGATGAGCATTTTTAATATACAAATAAGAAATTGTGCCCAGTCGCTCGAGTCTCTGAATGAGAAAACAAAAAAGTGCAAAATAGACAGGCTCCGCCGCGCCCTACATATGCATCCACCGCACAGGCGCGCGCGCGCAAGCACGCATACATGTGGAGATATTATAGGCACGCGTTCTTTATGCACGTACATGAGCGCGCACACACGCAAAAAAACAGCTATTACATGCGAGCCGTGCCAAAAAGCCGCCTCAAGTTTGCGTGCGCAGCTATGCACGTGTACATAAAGAAAGCGTATGTCTCTGCATAATAATTGGCTAGCAATTTATTATTTTCCAGGCTCGACTGGGCTCGGCGGTAGTTTTCGCGAGCCCGAAAGGCTGGTTCGTACGGAGACAGTGCCCTGGGTGCTGCTGCTGCTGCTCAACTTTATTTCAGCCAGTATTTTTATAGCGGATCCGAATAAAAATACTGGCATCGGGCTAACTCAGCGAGACAGTCCGCGACACTCGAGGTGAGACTCGAAGACACAAAGGGGAATGGAGTATGGTCCAATATTTCGTACAATATTTAAATATTTACATAATTTGACAGAATTTCGCAAGATTTTTGACATTTTTCAAATCTACATGAGATATGATGTTGCAGAAGATTTTCAGTGTTGTATGAGATTTTACGGAATATTAAGACATCTTGGAAGATTTTTCGGAATTCCACGAAAGTTGACGTAATTTGAAGGCCAGTACACAATACTTTTAGGTCATAGGTCACTCCCTTGTCAAGACGAGGCGAAGCCGGTGTACACATTGCCATTTCAAAACTCGAAATCCAAGCGTCAAGATCATAGTCGAGAAAAGAAAAAGTCTCTAATGCCGGAAGTAAGGCAACGGTGAGGTTATTAAAGGTACGCCTACAAGCAATTAGCAAGGTTAGCCTGAACGAACACGTACCCAGAGTATTATATTTAAGAATAAATATTTATAAATATAGTCGGCGATGTGTCGCTAGGAGGCGCTGTGGAGAGCAGGGTATGGTTTCCCGAAGATTATTCTTCGCGCCGAAGATTCGTCGGGAAACCATACCCTGGTTGAGAAATACGCTTGCGCGTCCGTTTCATTCAAGCTACCTGTACAATTCGCCAAGCTAAAAAGGGGGGAAAACGACCCAGAAAAACTTGGAATCGCAGTCTTGAGGAAGAAAAAATGGCAAAGTGGGTGCTGAAGGCAGCGGGGCGACGGTGGGCCGGTATGGCACAACGACTATGGTATGGGCATGCATATTAAATATCAGACGCGAGCCAGCGCGCGCGAAAGTGCAAAAAGCAGCGGTGCTTCGTTCCGCAATCACGGCAGAGCGCTCCCTCCAACAGCCACCTACGAACAAGGAGGAGCGCCGCCGGAGTAACGCCGGCGAAGTTAGGTCTCCTGTCGGCGACGCCTCAACATGAGCGGAAAATGAATTAGGAAAAAATATATATATTGCCAATGCTGCATGTTGACATATTGTTTGTAGATATTGTTTGTTTGTTGAAACAGTGTATGGAATCGTAGACACATGTACTGCATGTACAATTAGACTTGCTCATTGATCATGCAATCACAGCCTAGACTCGCTTGTGATCTCCTTTTCTTGTTTCTGTTTAAATCAACTGTAGTCAACCGAACTACAGGCGTTACGTCCCCTCATGGTGCTTAGGCACTGCACGACTAGTACCCCAGGATCGAAATTTTCGAGAGCCCGCGCCGGGAATGGAACCCGGGACCGCCGAGCCACAGTCAGTCGCTAAACCAACTGGGCTACGACGAGATCTATATTCATCAACAATGTGTCTTAACAGATAAAAAAGATCTTAGGTCCCGATCAGTCTTTAGTTACCGGCGACGTCGCATCTGGGTAGTGAATATCATGAGTATAGCAAAGACAGAAATTGATTTGGCTAGAAAACTTCACTTTATATACTCTGTACAAGAGGTATGAAGCGCGCCTCAGAAAATGCATCTAAGGAAAGAATTCGATCTCAAAGTAATAACTAAAAGCAGTCTATTTTTTAAAAAAACTAATCCTCCCATTACAATTGATATTTTTCACAAATGTCATTTCTCGTTTATTCATTCACTACTTGCAGAAAGACTTTGTATACTCGATTGTCAATTTGTCAATCTGCTAGCTTGATCTCTCACGCCTTCCCCGCTTGTCAAACCACATACACGACAACATTACGCCGAACAGTACATTATAATCCCGAAACATGTTTGGTATAATATATCAAAATGGTTTTATGGTGCAGTTCACATTGCTAATTCAAGTGAACCGCCCTCGAGGATTAAACCCGATCGACGGTAAAAAACAATATCGATTAACCGCCAGAAATACACTTGAGTTGTTGCGAGGTTTGTGGGGGTGGTGAGAAGGGGGAGGGATAGAGAGAGAGGATCGCATACGCCATACACTCGCATATTTACACACGCCTATAGACTGAACACGCGATATGCCTGCCTGCCATTGTCAACAGTCACGTTATGGTAATAATGCCCGCGCTGTTATCGTCAAAGGGTTGGCTTTTTATTAACACAATACGCGCGGGAGGATAGGAGGGAGGGAGGGGGATGGAGTGAGGCGTGGGTGGAAGGATGAGGAAGAGAATGAGAGAGAGAGAGAATCGGCGCCGCTATATCCAACTAATGCACAAAGTCACTTCCGAACGACGAACGTTCGCTTTCGCTCTGTAGGCGATGATACATCGGGCCGACCTAAAAGAAACCGAACCGTGCCATTCGGGTTCCGAAAAAAAATGTGCGACAATGTCTCAATTAAATGAGTAGATTTAAACCCCGAACTATTTTGCAGGCAACAATTTGGATGAGAGCATCTTACGGCAACCGGAAAAGAGTGTTTGAGAACAACGAAGGGCTCTCAATAATTTTGCCACTTAAATATTTATTTATTAAATAACTCAGATATGTAATCATTAAATTAAAAATATTTCTTTTAATTTCGCTAATTAACACCTAATTTCAAAATACATGGTTGACCCAATGTATCGATGATTCGTTTCTGTTTATTTGGTCAAGTTGACAACCGAACGACGAACATTATGTGCTTGAATCTAGCACCTCACCTTAGTACATGATACATTGATACATGATATCTTCTATTACATGAAATTGTCAATTACCCATACATGTCTGTAGTGCTGTAATTTTCACTTAAGAGATATCAATTTGTTATCTACGATTATTCTTCCACAATCGCGATCACCGTTCAGAATGTTTGTGGCATTACCTGCTCAGCACGAATCTGCCAGACTTCAGCGGCAGAGTGCAAGAACCCAATTTGACTCCAGGAAGAAAAGACGAAGGAAGTTGGTTTTGAGAGGAATGAGAAAGTGGAGGAGAGAATTAAGGTAGTGGGGTGGGGAGAAATAACAAGTTTTAGTCAGGTATAACGTTATATAGGCGGGCATTGACGAGTCCCTTCATTGGCATTCTCCCATTCTTAATTTCAGCGACTATAAAAGGGAGAGAATATGGTCTACAATGCAGAATAAATAAACCTTGGTGCGTTAGTTATTTGGTTCACCCATCCACATCCCTCTTTCCCTATGCCATCTCTTACTGCAGCACCTAAACCGACCGATAGAAGCATCCTGAATATTCGTTAGTTACTGTAGAACAGGATCAAGTTTGAAAGTAAAAAAACATAGGCATGGCCATGTTCTGGTCAATATCTCACAGATAAATGTACTCTGCTAGAGATGTTTAAAACATTATTCTTGGCATTAAATGACTTATGTGGTGGACCTGGGCTGTGTTGCTGCAAGAAAATGCCCCCTCTCACCCAAGTACGAATTTACACAAAAAATGAAAGTATTTTTAAGTGCTGTAAATATTGTGTGCCAAACATTCCTACATATATTAACGATAGAGATAAAAATTTAATCGTCCACTTTACAAACTATACATGTGTTCTCGTCTTGTTCATCGTGGTAAAACATCAGAACTACGATCATAACCTGACTATTGACTGGTGAACATCGTTTTACACCAAAAAATCGATTCACGCCAGTTCATACAATTTTAATCGACCACTATCCGAAGAGAGAAATCTACAATATGTTATTTAACTCGATTTGTGAAGCTTTAAAGTGCTCGTCCAGGGCCGTTGTAGAGATATTGTGCGCTGAGACGACTAACCAAGTTTTAAAAAATATATGGCAGTTAAATACAAAATGCACGAAAATCTCAGGGACTCAGCTTCTAAAAACTGATTTCGCTCAGCTCAACTCAGCGAGAATCAATCAATTTTCGATAGTGTTCAAGTTAGTCTGATTAAGAAAGAAAGAAGGATTCGAACTGCGGTAGATGAAAGCGAAGTTGAACAGCAGTTTCATTTCTGAGCGTACCCCCAATACTCCCCACTCACCTAAAAAATTAATCAGATTATATGTACGAAGAAATTTGCTTAATGTATAAAAATTAGCAGCAAACGCTATATAACAAGTTTCTTACCATATTTTAAAAAAGTGGGATAGTTCGTTTTTGCAATTTTCTCCCCAAAACACTGGCCAAAAGCCAGAAAAATTGTATCCTCGTTCCCCTTTGCGTTCCTGTTCGCCACAGCAGTTTGTTCACATTTTTGCGGTGGATCGATTTCAGTTATTGGTGAACCGATCACTTTTGAACTCTAAAAACTGGAACGTTATATTGCTTGGGGTGGAGAATGGTTGGGGACGGGACGTTAAAATCAATTGCACGCCGTCATTTCCGACAGGCGTCAAATAACGCACACAAGTTTGGCGGAAAGAAATAGTTTACCAACAATTTCGAAAATGAGAAAATAACAATAAAAAATATATATATGAACGAGAAACTTTCGCAGACAACAAATACAAAATATATCTAGAGAAACTATAACAAATGTAATCAAGTGTTACAACAAATTCGTTAAACTGGTCAAGTGACTCAAACTGATCGAGATCAGGAGCTACGCTCGTTACTACCTGTAGGTAGTATTTTAAACAATGAATTTAAAACAATGGTTGTCTGCCCCTGAACGCCAACCGCCGAAAGGTACATAACACGAGAGCCGTACAGGAAAGTCAGAAACGAGGGTGGTTTCCGACGACGAAAAAAGCCCCCTTTCTCTGTTTCTCTGGAGTCCACGAAATTGTCGACTGATCCGACCAATCAACGGTTTGTTAGCTTAGTCGGTAGAGCTCTGATCCGACCAGCCAATGAACTGTGATTAGTCTCGGTCTGTGGCATTCTGGTCAGTGGGCATGACCAGTACCGGTGAGTCTCAAACACCGAGAACAATTTCTCGACAAATGTGTACCACCAACACAAAATGGCATCTACATGTAGCCAAACGTGAACAGATTCTTTGAGTAAGCTCGCGGATAGTCCAAAATTGGTCTCGTCAATTAAAAAAATTAAAATAGTTGTGTTACTTCGGCGATCTATTTTGCATGCCCCCACCACGCAATAATGGCCAGTTCCACATGACCTCCACAGATTAGACATAGTCAATGAAAAAAATATTTACAGAGATGCTCGCTAGATGTCGTTTGAGCACAACAGTTGGAGGACGGCGTTTATAAAGTGGAAAAGCTTTTGCTGGACGTCGAGCACCCGTTTGTTTGGTGCAAGCCGAGTAGGCAGGAGCGATCTATAGGGGTCGAACGGAGCGCGCATCATATGAGTAAAAGGCCTACAGGCCGCCTACGCATATCAGTGGAGCGAGCGCGAGACTAAACGAAATAAACGAACACAAAAATGCAAAATCAATATTTTTATTGGATGGCGCGCGCGCCAGAGCTACATAGGCAACCCCGGCTCTCTTTCGGTGCAAGCCCATCTCTATACACCCTCCGCCACTCACACGCTAGGCCGGAGCGCTGAAGTGCCGTTCAACGGGGGGAGGAAACGGGGCCGCCTTGCGCAAGGACGTCGACTGCTAAACTCGACGTACAGGGTGCCAGAATCGTCCACAATAGCCTATCAATTGTCATAGATAAAGGTTGATCAACATATACAAATGAACAGACACGAATAGGACGTCGTGAGATTTCGACGCAAATAAAAATGCTTCATTTCGTCCTGAAATTAAGCATGATAAGGTTTAGTAACTAAATTACTTCACAGGCTCTTAAATATGAGGAAATCTGGGGATATGATCCTCAAGAAACGGATCACAAGAGACCAAAAAAATGCATTTATATAATTTTCAGCCAGAACATACACATCACTAGCACGACGAAAACTACGATCAGAGTATGGGTGGCACCAAGGTTTTTGAACTTATCAAATTCGCCACCGGAAGGCGCTCTCTCTCTCTCTCTGGTCCTCCACTCTCCCCACCCGCGCCAGCAATTTATGCAAACGAGCCGGAATGCGAGAGTCGCGTGCGTCTATAGATGGCGCGACCCAGATACGGAGAGAGAGGTTGCTCCGACCCCGGCAAACGAGGCCGGGAGCGCCACCGGCGACGGGTAAACGGGAGGCTGGATGGAACGAGGAAAGGGGGGATCAAGGGCAGGGCTAAACCCGCTATCTCAACCAACCGGGTCCGCACCAAGTATCGAACGGCGGCCTAGCGTGTGATACCGTCAAACATTAATGCCGTATTTGTTGTCCGAACTTCGAATTATTCGAATGGGGTGTACATGTAGTTCACCTGTGAACGTCATATAATGACGATACACAGTTATCGATATTGCTGCCAAAATATGAGACAGATTGAAGGATGCTTCTCTTCGACGTGGTGACATCACTCGCGCAAGTTGGCTTGTGGTTCCATTGGCGGCGGCCATTTTAAATTTATAGCGTTAAAAAAAGGTTTCACGAGCCCTCCGTGAACCGCCCTCGCCATAGTCGGACGATGGTGACATTATCTTTTTTGTTGTACCTACTTTGCTCCTGTGATTTGCTGCTCAAGAAAGGGGGAAAATCACCAATGCAAATACGGGGGAGGATATTCGCATTCGACGCGTAATTTGTTGGTTATCTGCACATGACAGGTGCGCAGTTGGAACAAATTGGGATGAGTTGAATGGAACGGTTGTGCGTGCTGCCTTTCTCTGGAGAAGGGTACTCTTGATAAACTATCTCGTCAAATATTATTTCTTTCCGCTTAATTTAATTCAGCACTCCGCAGTCAGAAATTGGCGTTACAGAGTGGTGCAATTTCACATCAAATATTATTTATTACACATTTTTCGAAATGTCCAGAGAATTTCTACTGATGCGAGGTAAGGGAATTTTAATGGAAAAGACGGCCATATCAATATTTTTACTTCCAATATCAAAATGGGGTTAGGCTGGTCAAAGAATCCAAAGATCTCCTTTGCGAAGCAGATAAGCTCAAACAATAAATTGATCCACAGCGAAACATTGACGTATCGTCATTTCGTATCGTCAGTAGTGTGCTCTTATCGGATAAAATTCGTTAAAAATATTGAAGAAAAAAATTTACACAATATTTCACTATAAAATAAAACAAATTTTAAAACTTTCAATGCAGATTCTAGTGTCGTCTATTATTGATCATGCGAGGTAAGAATAGGATGAGCCACCCCATGAAGTCAGCAAGATGAATGTTAGACAATCAAACTGCGAAATGAATGACCAAACAATATTGTGTGTTCTCAGGTCTGCACTGTTAATGACAGCCAATTTCGGAGGTCATAGTTCATACGTAAAAAAGAGTAATTCAGAACACCGAATTCAGCTCTTTTATCATCGCTGGCAGCTGAGCTAAATGATCGGTTGGTATAAGAGGTCGCTCGTAAAACAAACCCAGCTTCCCAAGCTCGATCCAGTGCAGTCGCGAAACCAGGATTCCCAAATTTACGATCAAACAGCTTTACACACAAAAGGTTCGACCGCGCCGCAGGTTTTGACGGCACCGGAAATTGTTTAAAAAAATTATTTTTAGCCACTTTCTCCATTAGCGTCTGACATTCCGAGGCCCCGCACTATTTGGCAGCCGAAATGGTATTCGCTCTCTCTCTCTCTCCTCTCGAGCAGAGATGTTCAGAAGCACTGACGAGACGAGCCGCCAGTACACAACCGCAGGGCGGCGCCGCGATCGCCAGCCATTTCAAAATTAACGAGGCGATTTCGGCATCGCACACGAAAACAATCATCGTTTGGCGAAATTTGTTGGTGGGAATCTCGGCCAGGCCAAAAGGTCTAGGAAAAAAGGATCCATTCGTTTAACATTGAAGTCGGTGGGAAAACATTAAAGAACAGTTTTCACTTAAGAGGTCAGCCGAAAATAAACAAAAGTTTCACCAGTTGATCGATAGATGGCGATACCAAAAACTGTACCAATATATAAAAATTTTAAAAATGCTTGTTAAGGAGGTTGACAGAACCGTTGATAGAACATCTTATGACCCCCCTAACCCCCCAGGTAGGCGACCTGGAAATTTTTTTTGTTTCCAATCAACTGTAGTCAACCGCACTACAGGCATAACGTCCCCCTCATGGTACTTTGGCGCTGTGCAAAGGAGAGCGACCAGTACCCCGGGATCGAAATTTTCGAGAGCCCACGCCGGGAATCGAACCCGGGACTGCCGAAACCGCAGTCAGTCGTTAAACCAACTGGGCTACGACGAGGCGTATATATATCGTACAGGTACGGATCATGATTTGCCTTCTATTTCGAAAGAAGGTGTGTGAAGGAATGTGTCTCGCCCGAAAAATTTCGAAGGTGTCGGCCGGAATCGAAACCGCTATCACGGGTTTTTGAGGAAAACACATTACCTCGAATCCCAATATATAATGTAGGTGGTGATCGGCGTTTCCTTACCATATAAGCGGACGCCTTGCGGACGACATGAGGACGCCACAGGAGTACACTAAAAAATACCCCACAAACGGCTTGAATTCGGCATATATTTTTTTGTCACATGCCCTTTGGACAACTAGCGTCAAGGCCTTAAAGTTCCTTCGGTCGGACGCGACTCTCGAAATGGGGTCCCCTCGAAATACGCTACAGCTCGCGAGACGTTATCATCAATCTGAAGATCGATGGAATGACCTCGTTATTGACACCTCCGCAAATTACACATTTCTCCCACACAAATTCGAATCAGTCGGTTACCTCTTTATTCTGAATGCACGTACACACTCTAACCAATATTAACAGGGACTTGAAGCGGATATGACCGCTGTATGTCTAATGAAGCACACAAAATATTGTATGCAATGAGTGTTTTTGCCGCAAAATCCAAACAAAAAGTCCGAATAGATACATTTATCGTACTTCTCCAACCGAAAATGTTCTGAACCAGGAAATAATAAACAAAATCGATCTTACCCTCCTTTGAAGTCAGTGCCATGATCAGCGCTGATCAGCCAACTCAGTATCTGGACTTGTCAATGGTCACAGTTGAAAAATATTGGTCATTAGGCTACTCTGCAAGGGTCATTGATAATTGCTATCAACTCTGTTGAAAAATTCCGAGTTGGTTCAGGTGTTTTTCGAGTGTTCGTCAAGGCGATATCTAGCCAACGTCTCCGGATTTTAGATAATTACAGGCCTAATGACACCCATTAATTGCATATACTCAAGGGAGACTAGTGGGTCTAGGCCATCGGTTGAGTTTGCAGGTGGACTTAACCTTGATGCATGAATGATGAACGTCCACTGGATCCGCAAAACAGAGAACAGGTCTTCGCGTGTTCGCACTCAAATGTAGATTTTTTTAAATTAAACACTAAAATAATTAATTAACGGGACCGAACCCCGCCTACCTGTAGAATAATCCCGGCGGTGCTCCACTTTGCACTGGAGGTGTAAGGACGAGCAGACGATCGATGATCACTTTGGCAGGATAGATGGCAGCACCTATCAGGAATGCTTTTCCAACGGGGTCCGACATTAATTTAATCTCCTGATCCATTTAGGCGTTGAAATTGGACTTTTAATACTGATATCGATCGTAAATGTAAATATAATTTTGATTATATAATTTATTATTTGCAAAACTATTTAATAAATCAAGTATAATTTGATACAAACTAGATAATCTCTTGCCAATCGTATGTGTTTGTTGGACCCCTTCTTTTATATTTTTATAATTTCAATGACACCTATCGCCATCTACAGGACAATAATATAAACCAAATCTTTATGCGATATTTATGAAACAAAATGGCAGCCTCTAGTGACGACGAAGCCGGCAGCATTTCTGAACAAGATGAAGATTATTACTCCTTTCTCAATCTAAGAAGAGAGGTGATTTAACTATTCTATTTTGTAGGAATGTTTGAGGTTCGATTGTCAATGTTTGACGATGAAAATTGTGCAGAGAAACATTTCGTTTTAGTAGGACAAGGCTTAGGCCTAGTCTGATGTAAGAGCAAACAGTTTTATATAACTGACCTTAAGGGGATTTTCCCCGGTTATAGTTTTTGCCGATTGTGGAATAGATTTCCTGATGGTGGGGGTTGTCCGTTCTTTCTTTTCGAAAGGTTTGTTTGACGAATGATTTTGTTTTGTGATATCGCAGGCTCAATTGCGTTTGTCGTTGGCGTATGGTTTCAAATTTCAATGGCTATTGCCCGTGTTAATGACTTTCAAAACTGATTCCAGGCAACCATCGAAGAAATTAACAATGCTTACCGAAGATTGAGCCGACTATATCATCCAGACAAACATTCTGATGCGGCGAAGAAACGACACGCAGATGTTCTTTTTGGAAAAACAAAAAAAGCCTATGAAGGTAAAAACTAAACATGCACACTTTCCATTTTATTTGTAAAGAAACATCGAACGTGGAACTTGGATTGCATGAAATTCAATTTTTTTGCTAACTTTGCTTGCACAAATGACAGCTCTTATTCACATGCTTTTTTATTATATCGTATTTAGTTCGTATTGTCACATGTCATTTCCACATTTTCCTGAACCGAATTTCGAATCAAAGTTTTAATAAAATACAGGTATCAAATGTATCATGTGCCAATATCTTTGCTGGATCTCCAAAATGTAGACTTTATAATTTCATGTATCTTGTTTATAGTTCTCAGTGATCCTCATAGGAGGGCAATCTATGATAATTTGGGAACGAAAGGCTTGGAAACCGAAGGATGGGAGATCGTCCAAAAAACCAAAACGCCGCAAGAAATTAGGGAGGAGTATGAACGACTAGCTCGTGAAAGGGAAGAGCGAAGGCTGCTGCAAAGAACCAATCCAAAGGTATGGAACAAACACATTATTGTTTCTCGTTTAGTCGAAGGCTGCAGTAACGAGCATTGATTGCATAACGCAAATCATATTAATTATGGTGTGAACTGACTTATTTTTACCATTGCATTTTAGTTACTTAAATTGCGGTGTTTTGCGGATTTTAATTTAAAAAAAAAAAACATTGCAGGCAATAAAATTTAATTATTTCCTAAAAACTTTCAGGGTGGCATCAATGTCAATATCAACGCAACCGATCTATTCGACACCTACGATGTGGATGAAGCGAGGTGAAACTCAAGTTTGAATTAAAATAGTCATACCGTATGCTTGCCTTCAGTTGTGTGTTTTTACGTAATGATGCACTTCCACTTTCTTAGAGGGTTTCCCCAATTAGAAGTGAGCGGGATGAGCATCAGCCAGTCTATCGAGGCCCCGTTGACACTAAGCGATACCATGACTCTCAGCGGACAGTTGCAAACACACAACGGAAACGGCTCAGGCACCATTAATTGTTCCTGGCGGAGAGTGCTCTCGCCCAAGACATGGACAGAGGTACAGCTGTGTTTTTATGTTCAGTAGCCATGTGAGCGATGTCCGAATCTGACTGCTCTGTCATATGCGAACTCATATATTTTCTACAAATATGAGTGATCGCCGTAGAAATCCGCTCTTGATTTGTCTTCTAATCTAGTGTTTTTTGATGAACAATCTACCAATTAGATTTGCAAAATGTTCCATTTCAAATTTTTTACACAATAATGCTGATCATATTTCCAATTATGCTTGCTCGATATACGATTTTTTAGATGGAGCGCTAATAAATTCAAAATGGTCGCCCTGCGCAAGAACGATGACTGTAGAAGTTGAATAGTGTGCTAACCCTTCCTTGTCCACGATTAATTAATAGTGTGATCGATCACAGTTTAGTAACTATGTTTTGTCTCCACAGCTGGACTTCGGAGCCGGCAACGGGTCACTGCTTAGCCTTCGAGTATTCAGGACTATCTCCAAGCGGAGGTAAGATTTTTATTAGCATTTCTTTCTAATTGTATAAAAAAGCGGAGTTTTGTTTGTGTTTCTAAGTGAACGGATACACAAACTTTTATTTATTATCTCTTATTTAAATCATTAACATTCGACTAGCTTTGCAAATATGGCCGGAATATTTCAGCTCACTCCGCAAGGGATTCGACCTGGCATACAGACTGGTAAAATGTGGTTAGAGTTTTTGTTTGGTATGTATTTGGTTGCGTTTGTCCAGTTCAATTTTTGACATTTTCGTTTGTTTCACAGTAATAGGCCGGCAATTGGACAGACACACGATGGGCTACCTGACGTGGAAGGCCGGCTTGCAATCGTGTATGAACACAATGGTTGTGTGGGACACCACATCCAGTCATTTAGTCGGCTCTGTTCAGGTACGTGTGCTAGAAATTTGGGGAATAGGATCACCAGCTAGAGGAATTTGGCCATCTAAGAATTAATTAAAAATTATAAAATTTTATGTGTTATGGATTCAGTTTTTGGTACCCAATAGCACTTCTGTTAACATCGATTTATTTTAATGTGTCAATTATCGCAGAAGTATCTATCCCATTGCATTTTGATACAACAAAAATCTATTTATTTGTAAGTAGAGTGATTTTATTAACAAATACATGATTCCATTTCTTTCCAGTTTGGCATTCCTAATTCATTTGCCATGGTCAGCTACACTCACAAATTCCAAGAGGAGGGTAAAGTTCGGGGCTCCGTCAAGTAGGTGAAACTGTGATACGAGTATGTTTGTATCAAATGGACTGAACTTGTTGCTAAGGTCATACCAGCTAATAAAAATGTATAACATATGTTTTGAAATTCATGTGTGGCATTAATTCTATGTTTACTCGAGTTTAGACTGGGAACTTACGGCATGTTGTTGGAGTACGGCTGCGAGAAGAAAATTTCACAGCATAGCATATTGGGGGCTAACATGTCCGTCGGAATACCAAGCGGAGTCACATTAAAAATAAAGTCAGTTCGAATTACTCAAGTTTATCGAATGATGTGACGCCGATTGTATGGGTGTCGATGGCAATTGTCTCTTAACAGAATCGTATTTCTCGGTTATTTTTTCCTCGCAGAATAAATCGTGGAAATCAGAATTACGTTTTTCCGATTTTTTTGTCGGAGCAGATTTTGCCGAGCCCCATCTTTTATGGAACTGTTGTGCCTATAATAGCGTATTATGCCGTTAAGGTATTCGTCATAACGCCTTATTTGAAGCAACAAAAGAAGAGGTAAGTTCTTCAAATTTAAACGATATTTTCTATTTAAGCAACATCATGCTTATTTGAAACGGAAATATTTTTGGGGTGTACGAATTGGAAATTTAAGAATTGGAAATTTAAGAAATTTAAAATTTAAAATGCCAGTCTATTTATTTAGAATGACAAATTAAATCGCTTAGAATTAAATCTAGAGAGGCGCCGCTCGATTGCTGCCAATTCGAACTTAAATAATTATTTAATTTATTATTCACAGGGAAGCTGATAAACAAAAAGAAGCAAACGCCAGCAAGATGGCTGAGAAACGACGTGAAGCGGAAGCCGCCGTTTCATTGATGCAAGAGACATGTCTGCGAATTGTCGATCAAGAGAGACAAAAGATGGGCCTCGTAATAACCAAGGCAATCTACGGAAAATTGGTTTCCGAAAATGAAAGGTAGGTCCAAATATATTTTTTTAGAAACTACTATTTTACATGTGAAATGGTCAATTAAGAACGAATGCCTAAAATGTAGAACTTTGAAAAAAATGTGAAGGATACCTGCTTACGCCTACGTTACGGAGACACGAACCAATATTTTCGCCTTTTTCATTGTTTTCAGTTTTACTGCAACAGTCAGTGAGGTTGTGGATGTTACGATACCGCTCCAGTGTCTTGTCAAAGATTCAAAACTCATTTTACATGAAACGTCAAAGGCAAGTATTTCTATCCTTCATAATTTCGTGATCAGTTGAAGCACGACTTCTTTTTCCGGCATTTACTTTTGAAAGTTGGTTTGAAAGCATTGCTCCATAGATCTTTGTTCATTTCATCTTTCTTGATTAGCGGTTACCATGCTTATCCTTTTAATCTTTATTCGTAGGCTCAGCTTCCCGGTTTTTATGATCCGTGCGTGGGTGAGGATAAGTCACTCTTTATCCAGTACGAGTTTCACAATTTGTCGCACAAGGTCACCCTGGCTGACCAAGAAATGGTTCGGATTCCCAAACAAAGTAAGTTTTCGCTAGTTCACGCTAGTGTTTTATTTGAACTGCAAATTAAATTTTATTTAAGACACATTAACCGAAGTCAGAATGCATATATCCTGTTATGGTAAATCATTGTCTTATCAAAGGTTTCGAGCGAAAATCCAACTTTAAGATGGTATATATTTTTTTCAGCACACCGAATGGAAAGCTGATAAATTAGTCAACATTATTGTATTTTGAAATTGTCTCATAAAAAGAAAATAGAAGCCAAACAATGTTAGTCATTTGATATGTCCTTTACTTTTGTTACACTTTTTAGATTTATTTGTTGAAGAGACTGTAGATAAGACTTCTTCCAGACAAATTAAAACAAAAAGTTGCTCAAAGTAGTGGAAGCATCATGCTTCATTTGACTGGTTTACTGAATGTTATGTTTCGTACAGGGTCGTAGGAATGTGCCAATCAGACATTGCAATTGATTACTATATTCGATTGCGACTGCAAATACGACTACAAATGAAATACATGTAACACTGTTTGCCCTACCTTACGGACAAAAAGGCAAATATTAGAATAATTTTATTAAGTTTAGCGAGTCTCATTAATTCTTGCCGACTCTGGCGCATCAAAGCTCACAAGAAAGTCATTTTCGTAATATTTTTCCAAAAATGACTTTCAACTTCGATAAAATTGAAAAAAAATTGAGAATATTTTATTATCACTGATAATTAAATTGAATGCTCAAATTGGGCAATGACTGTAATTTATCACTATCGTTTCCCAGAAGCATTTCGAAATCGCATCTTGGTCGCCTGTTGGGTTCTCCAAGATCAGTCCAAGACATGTCGTGCTCGAGACGATAAGAGCCAATAAATTGGTGAGGACAGCTGGAACCCCATTCCTGCACAGAAATATAAAATAAAAGGCAAAAGAACATTTTTTGAATATCATAGAACATTCATGAAAGCATTCAATCGAAATTATAATAAAATACATGTATTTTTCAAATTATAGACTTTTTTTTCGTAACTTTTAATTAATTTCTGATTACCTGAGGAGACAGCAAGGAAAAATAGCGTTGTCCTGACGTTTGACTGTAAAGGTGGTACACTTGTCCCGGTTGCCGCTTAAAGTTACAGGCGACGTGGTGAAGATCTTCGTCCATTTTGGCTTGCTCCAGGACCTTCCTCGCCTGCTTCTGAAGGTGGCGCATTTGCTCTGCGATCACCGACAGTTTATTACAGGCATTGGCTCTCGTGAAACGATCCGCCTGCATGGGATGTTTCGTCGAAGAATTAATTCAATTACTGCAGATAACAAATCACTTGTAAAACAATTGTGGAAAATCCACGTAATTGTCTAGCATCTATTATAAATCTGTTTAATAACGTGACGTCCAAAACTATGTCACACATGCACGGATCGGGCTTTAGACCTAAGACTACCTGCTGTATCTGTCTGGCCAAATCAACTAAATCTGTTTGGTCGTGCTTGGTCGTCCGATTTGAGTCCACTAAGTTGACGCCTCCTGGTCGGCCACTGGATTCCACCAGTGCCACTAATGAGAAAATGAATGAAAAATGCGTGATGCATATTTTTGTCTTGTCATGTAGCAGTTGTCATATTTTGTATTGTCTTGCAATGTAGGAAATACGCGAGCTCGTCTCTCAAAAATTATCCTAAATTTTATAAACAACATTTCTCATCCACTTCGTCTCATGTCTCCGAATTGAGCTGAGAAAGCAGCTTATCCGATCGGGGCGTAGGGAATGGAAACAATTGCCTCAACAAACTAGTCATACGATTAGAATAGGCGTCGGGGCGCTTCGTTACTATTGCCGAAGAAATAATATGTGATGACAAAAGGGAGCAAATTAATTACCTGATGGTATTTGTCGATAACTCATTTCTGCGGAATACACGTTTATTTAAGAAATCACGGATTTCCACGCGGATTCCAACGCAGGATTACTAACAAAGCCATAGAGATTTACAGTGTACAGATTGTACCTCTACTTGTAAATCTCTTTGGTATGTGCTAGTTCCGTTTACGGCCGCTAGGTGGAACTAACCACAAATATGCAATGCTGGGCGGGCACAATTTTGAAAAAGTATTTTCTGCTGTTGTCGGCACAACAAACGCTTTGGCATTTAGTTTAAAATTCAAATGTTCTAATTATTATTAACGTACTGTAATGGAACCAAACAGCTCAACGAAACTTTGTGACGTAGAGGATCCAGTTTCACCGATATTGAGCTCCGATTTGAGTTTCATCTACGGCCAGGGTTACAAGAAAAGAAGTGACAGCGAGCACCGGCCGTTCCCAGAGTCTGCAGTTAAAACAACCAAAAATCTATTTCAACAACAGATTTCCGACAGCAGATCTCAACTCACACGTCATCTGACTAACAAATCCAAAGTAATTTATAATTGACCCGCCGGTTTTCGATTCGAAACATTGTAGGGGTTTAGAGGGTGGGGTATGTGGTAATTGTTCACAGGGAAGACGCATAGCCTGCTATTTCGGTTGTTGGATAAAAATTGTGTTGTATACTTGTAGTCCGATGACTAAGGTGTTCTCAAATCTTTATCAGATATGTTCAGATCAACAAGACAATATTGGCAGCTCCAGCCGTCCACCTACCTTCGACCGAATGCCGTCCAGCAGCGCTTTCGTCACTCCCAGCAACTCTCGTTTCGGAATCGGCAATCTCCGAAGCATGTTGGGTAGCGGTAGCCATCACGTGGCGACCCCCTATGATGTCGAGCTTCGTGCCATGCGTGTCAGGATTACGGACGACCGGCCGACTGACCATACCCTTGAGGCCACCGATGAAGTGGACATTCCTCCTTCGACTCAATTCGATATCAACACACCACGCGTGAAAATAAATGTTATGACTGAATCCGACTCGACGGCCGCCTGCGATGCCGTCCACCCTGTCAACAGAGCCACCACCTGTTGCGGTGATTCCACTCCTGCTATTGCCCAGTCCAGTTATGCTCCATCCTCCTCCGGGTGAGAACAGTTAGGGGTTGATAAAGTTTCGCTCTGGTCAACGAGTGGTCGTATTTTACAGAACAGAAAAGGGGTTACAAATTGTCGCTAAGCCTAATTTCAATGTGCACCCGTGTTGCTATGGCAATTTATGAGGGCACATGTGTGCGAAAAATAAACGTTGATACCTATATTGGGCGACGAGTTACTTCAAAAGAGATACACGTTTTCCTCAACATATTCACTCGATCATAAGTTTTATACGTTAGTTTGGCTCAACATTGATTTTAATAAATATTGTGGCATTGGCATAGGGATGTTGAAATTTAGGTCGATTGATCGATTGTTTGGCAGAATAAACGGAATTAATATTAATAACATAATTTTTTTCACGCTCATTATAGATGCTGCCCGACGTTTGTCCCGTCGAGTCATGCAGTACCGGAACCCTCGTGGCCCAAGAAAAAGATCCCACCGGCCATCAGCACGACCGGCGCGCCCGAATCTCCAGAGTTTTCACTGCCGAATGCCGTCTCTCCCGAAGACCGGGATTATGTAACGGCTGCCACCTGTGCACCACCGGTTCCCGCTGCCAATCGAACGGTGACATCCGATCGTTTGAATCAAGTATCGTCTCACAGCGATGGTCCCAAAGCAGATAAAATCATACGGGTAAATGGCGTGCCCTACCACATCATGAAAGTGATCGGGCAGGGTGGATCCTGTAAGGTGTACGAGGTAAATCTGTTTTGAGTATATTTGTTAGAAGGCGTGAGGTTCAAAGAAAAAATGACTGTTGCGCGAATTTCGGGTTTATTGGTAGATTCTCTGGAGTTTGCGAAACGTTTCGGAAGCCCTAAACTACTCGCATGCCCCCCTTTTTTCATAATCCATCATCCATTCAGCGATATTTATTTATCAACACTACAACATTTTACTATTTCGGGCTTACCATAGATTTTGGTAACACAATCGACCTATAAGGGTTTTTGAAAATTCTGTTCCGATATTAAGACAAAAACACCGACAGCAGTTCTCACTAAGCAAGCAAAATGAGTGTGTACTGTCTGTTGGTAAATGTTAAATGTTTCTTGCGGCACAGTCTCGGTTCTTTAAAGAAATTTATATATTTATGAAACTTTGCAGGTATATGATATGAAGCGGCAGCTCCGGGCCATCAAGTGCGTGAATCTCAGTGGCGAGGACGACGACAATTGCTACATCAATGAGATCGCGTTGCTGAAGAAACTGCAGGGCAGCAACAGAGTCATCAAGCTGTACGACTCGTGAGTGCCTGTGGGGAATGTGGGTGCATACCGACAGTGATCTGTTGATTTTATACGAAATTTCAATGAGAACTCTCGGTTTTCATATCAGTGAACTTATTGTTGAACATCAATTACTCTACGTGGTCATGGAACGCGGTGATGTCGATCTGGCCACGCTCATTCGATCGACCGGCAAGCGGGGTCAGATTACCGACGCCATGATCAAGTTCTACTGGTCGGAGATGTTGCGGGCGGTCCGAGTGATTCACCAGGAAGGTAGCACCGGTTATATCCGTTTATTAGTTGTTGGCTCTCATTAAATTTATTTTTTTGGTGCATAGAGATGTCATGTGCGTTCTGCGAAATAGACGTCTCGTTGTTACTACATTTTATTTCCTTCATTAAGGCATCATTCATTCGGATTTGAAGCCCAGCAATTTTCTAATCGTCGAGGGTCAACTGAAGCTCATAGATTTTGGGATTTCAAGTGCAATTCCGGATAACTTGACCAGTATAATCAAAGACACCGCGGTAGGCTCCTGAATTGTCATTTTTATCAGATTCCTTATATTATGTGGAAATAGTTCGTTATATTAATCAAAGAGCTATGTGATTTTCCTTATTAAGAGTACCACACGCATACGTACAAATGAGTATCAGTAAATTTTTAATTATGAATTGTGTAGTTTCAGTAGCGTCTATCAGGAATATGCTGTTTCTAAATGCGTGTGATTTCAGATGGGCACTCCCAGTTACATGAGCCCCGAGGCTTTGAAGGATGAGGCGGGCGACGCTGCGGAATCGGGCGCCCGCCGTATCAAGATAGGCGTGAAATCGGACGTATGGTCGCTTGGCTGCATCCTCTACCACATCGTGCACGGTCACACCCCGTTCAGCCACATCCGTCAGTCGTACAAACTGTTTTGCGCTATTGCCGATCCTAACCACCACATCATTTTTCCGTCCGTTGCTGACCCGCTGCTGGACGATGTCTTAAAGGTTAGGATTTGCTCGCTTCTCGGGGGTTGCAAAGATATCCTAAAATCAGGAACAGTGTAGTAAAAGAAAAATGTTGTATTAATAAATAAAGGAAACATCATTAATTAAATTGTATGAAATATTAAATTAATTTTAAACATCAAGCAGCATTTCTACTCTTGATGCGCAATTTCTTGTGTGTTTCGTATTTGGTCTGATAGTTCTATTCTCTCCTATTTAAAATGGTCTCGTGGAAATGGCAAAATAAGAATCGGTAGGTTTCCGTGCAGATAGATTCTTTATTTTTTTTCATTAGTTGAATCATGTATATTCAAATGATTGGAAACTTCAATAAACGGAATTCGAATTTGAAGATCAACCAAATCTTCTATCTTGCATATTTGCTACGAGATATTGTAACTTCAATCTTTACCCTCACTCGTTACGCAGATGTGCATCGTGCGCGATCCCAAGCAACGTGCCTCGATCGATGACCTTCTCAATCATCCTTATCTAACTGGAGCAACGCCCGTTGAAATACAGCCAAGTAAGTTGTGCATATCAAGCTGATGTCAATGTGTGAAGCTGCGATGCAATAGTTGCTGATATTCAACTATTGTCACTCGGTTGTTTTAGTAATGTTAATCGATATATTTGCGTTTTTAGATAAGACGGTCGAGTCACTGATGCAAAAAATTAGTGAACTGTCTCCGAATAGCATGAAGAAAATTTCTCAGGTAAGCTACTGTAATCCTTTTACATGTTTTAAAATTATCTTGCATACGCAAAAATAATTTGAAATTAAATTTTGGTAATTTATATATTTTTAATTTTTGGCATAAGAAACAGGAATGAATCACTGCACCACAATTTCTGTGTGAACCACCAATAACTTCATCTTTTTTATCTTTATTGTGATAGGTTGTGAATCAGATGAACATTTCAAAAACAACGTAAACATCCATCAGTGATGGTGCCTTTTGCCCTTGTCAAATAACATCAACTGTGCAACTTTCCTCTTCGCGTGGTAACAACTGTAACTAAAGAAATTTCGCTCATGTGCTAGGTGGTAAGGGAGAATATTTTCCAGTTTTATACGTCCAAATATTTATCATTTTTTATTCAAATGTTACATTCTGTATCAACGGTGCGATACCAATTACAAGGGTGGATCAGAACTTATCCTGACTGTGACCTGAGCAGCAGCA
>JAQGBY010002692.1:0-21877 GCA_034698785.1 Mycogona germanica | reverse complement strand
CATAATCCGAAAAATTCCGGAGGTCTCTGTCGGGAGTCGAATCCGCGATCACCGGTTTCCGATGCGCTAATGAGGAGCGTACCACTAGACCACACGACACTTCCAACTTAAAACATCTATACAATTCCTTACACAAAGAAATTGTAATAAAATAATGTTTGGTAGCATGCGTTTTGACTCGATAATCGGTTTCGCCCATATGCCCCGAAAATGAGGTGGCCTTCTTCATAAGGCTGCCGCTTCTGACTATAAAAATACGTTCACCATTATATGACTGGTAGTATAGGCCCAGTAAAAATCGAATGCGTGTCCAGCACTGGCACTAATTGTTACAACGTACTGACCAGCTGTCACGGCGTTATGTTTACGATGTAACGAATGCGACAAATCTGTTCGATTAGCTTCGGCGCAGGTGATCAATTCTGTACCGTTTTTTGTGCCGTTCTGAAAGAGGAAACCTAAACAAATTAGAATTGCCAGATCAAATTTACATTATTTCAAAGTGAACGTGTCTTGAACAAGTTAATGATCTTTTGATCGGCATTGAAGAGCCAAAATATTAATCAATTTAAAATAGCAATTACTCAACAATACAAATGACAGTTTTTATTTTATTGAATTTAAGCGAGAATCTCCAACAATTATGCCACCATCACACATAGAGAAAATTTGATATAAATAAATAGGCTTCCAGTTACGCGCTCTAACAAATGCACCCAATGATACAGTACCGGTACCGGTAAATCTTGTGACCTGTGAGTGGACAAAACTCAATGAGGTTAGTGTATGCTTTCGTTGGTAGTGGGGCTGATGGCCACTTTATTATGACAGATTCGAGGCCAACAAATGAGTGGTCGACTTCCATAATCACTTTCGCTATTAGAAAGAAAGGAGAAACAAAAAAACCCGTTGCCAAAAACAGAACAGCTGCCTAGCAATAGAGATGACCCCCACATGCGATGGACAATATAAATTAACCTCTCTGCCTGCATTTCAGTCCTAAAAAAGCATAAAACTGACCTTCTGCTAGGAAAATCCCACTGACCGGTATGGATAAATTTACCCCCACACACACGCCATACAACAACAGATGGGCATTGTAAATGGGTTATTGCCGGAGTCTTTTACAATTCTTAGTCCATTTACATCAAGCTGGGTGCTGCCAGAAATGAAAATTAAATCTGCGAAACCACCCAATGTCGAAACAGCAATTTCGAAGATCTTCAACTTTACAGGTGAACTGACCGACTTTCCAAGTTATAAACTATCTACAAAGAGGACTATATAGATTAACGTTACCCATCAGTTCGAGGTCCTTCCAAAATCCGAGCAAAAAAAAGGAGGCATTTTGCACTCTCGATTTTATTGGTGGCTTTTTAGGTAATGGCAATTTTGCTCTTTATTATTTCTGGGCGCCGACGTGGTTGGAATTTCAAACTGCTGACACAATCAGACACGATCGTTAATTGAGATTCGACCGGTATTTCTAGATTTTAGATTGCCTCTATTGGGACGAATTCGTGTAGGCTTTTCCAAAAATGTTTTTGACGCACCAATTTGAACATCAACGTATTTGCTGATGTTGATGTTCAAATTTGGTGCAAAACCAGCTTTTTAAAAATGTGGGGCTCATTAAAAGAATTGTCAACATTATTCAATTCATTTTAGAATAATAAATTTTCTAATTTACGTTTTGAAAGGCTAACAATCAATTTCTGGCGACATAAAATATCTGAAAATCAATTAATAACACCCCTGAACAGCTGCTGGCTCAGAACAAGTGTTACTCCTCGTTTCGTATCTCTGAGTACGAGCATATTCTGAACTTTATTTTTTACGAAATAAATATCTAAATATATTTTTTAATAGTCTGTTCATTAAACGACACACTATAATTCCGCAAATGTACATGAACAAATAAAAATTCGTTGTCGAAACAGCATACAGAATATTTTATAGATAAATTAAATTTCGTTTGTGAGATGTTAAGGTGATTTCACTCGTATTTAAAAAAATATTACTAAGCATTTCGTTTTTTCTAAAATTTCAAACGATATTATCCAGAACTAACAATCAGAATACTTCAACAAAAGTTGTCAAAGAAACGAAATGATCACGATTAAACAGCGAAATTGTTAATCAAGACGAGATTTTAACCAATACGACACTTTCTCGAGTTTATTTGATCTAGGATTACCGCCAATTCTGATTTCGAGGCAAGACCCCATCGAATAACCGAACAAATCCCGTCCTGAGCAAAACGCACACACACAGCCAGGAAGGAACAACTCAATTTGGTCTGTCTATACCCAATGTTCCATTTCAAAAAATACTTGGACCCACTTCATGTTTATTGCAAAAAGAAACTCCATCGGGCTACTCCAATATACTCGTACATGAAAACGTGAAAGAAGTACGACTGGCGGATGGGGTTGGGGGAGGTGGATGAAAACGTATTGACCGGTCACCCTTTGGCCACGCCCACCCCCTCTCCCCCACTTCCTTAAGACTCAAGAATAGTCCTAGTCGCGATGGTAATATATAGTCCACCACAATTCCACCCCCAACATACTCCAAGCTGGCAAGGACTAGGAATATGTGCTCTCTCTCTCTCTCTCTCTCTCTCTCTATCCCACGAAAGGAGAACTAAATCGAAAATAGAGAGCGAATACGTTCACCAATAGACCGGTGGACCCTTAATACCCCGCCAAAGCAACAGAACAGTTGGCCGATCTGTCCTCCTGAGTCCACCAAACTCAAACCGATCAAATACTTTTATTTTTGTCAAATCAAGTCTCGATAAAAATCTCAAGATTCTGAAATTATCTTGTCTTTTAATATTCCAGGTGCAATTGAAAAATCTTAATTGCTAGATAATATTCCACTTGAGAAAAGGTGGTATTCATATTTTTTATTTTTGGGAAGAATTGGCTTTCACGAAATGAAGAGCTCGTTCAGAAACTAAAAATAAATTATTTTTGCTCGCTCACTAAGTTTATGTTGGCCACAATCTTAACCCTGACCACATCTTAACAGCGGCAAGTTTCCATTTAAAAAGTCGAGTAACGATTTCTTAAAAACTACCTAGAATTAGGTTTCAACACACAAAGCACGGAAACCAAAAGCAGTATTTTATCCAGCGCTCAGCAATAGAAGCTGTTCGAAACTAATGTTTAAAAAAAAACTAACATCTCGTAGAATTCGTACAACGTCCAATGGTCTCAGGAAGCCGTGCAGTTGCAAATAGCCAGTGGCCGAGAAAAACATAATTCCATGATGGATTGGAGGTTAAATACGCAGAGCTCCACCGGATTGAATTGATATTCTATCGGACGCCATTATTCGTCGGCACGTAGATGGGGCTATCGATAAATCTGCGCCCGAGCACACGTCAAGACACTGGGCGAGCGCTGAAGGAGGAAGAGGAGGAGAAGGAGGAGGGTGGGGAGGGGGGGGGGGAAGGTGAAAGGCACGCACTACAGATATTTATTATGGCGAGCCCCATAGCGGACTAGAGACGTGCGCGTCCATGCAGCTATATACAGGTGCTGGAGTGAAAAAATCCCCATACTTGCACCATACTATCTGATACAACGACAGCCAGATGATGAGTGGGGGAGATCTTGGTGACTTAAAATGAGACATCGTCGTGATAAAATGTCAATTTCTGTTGTAATTATTTGCAAATATATTGCATATTTCAACAATTGCATAGCGTTATTATTTGATAAAATCAAGAAAACTTTAGTTCCTTATTTATTTATTAAAACAACCGGGATTAAAATTCCGGATCAATTAAAAAATACAGAAATAATTCTAAGTTGTCGATGATTTCAGGTGAAAATAAGAAAATTTCAATTGAAAAGTTTTATCAAATAATACTAACGCAGAGTATAAAAGTGTTGACATTTTGTGCACTACGTTGCTTCGGGCTAGGAACAAATGCGTGGCCCACCTGCATGGTGCCAATTATCGCCGCTGATGGCGATTCACACCACATGTTCACGCGATGAACACACGCTTTTGTATAAAATGTCCAAACGCTGTCTAGTTTTCTGAATGCACTCAAAAGAGCCGTGAAATCAGAATCTCTTTCAACCAATGATCTGCAAAAATGAAATTTTCTAAATGAAATTAATTTTGAACACCAAACGAAATACCGGTAGTGCGCCATTTTGTATAATAAAATATGTCACGTTCAAAACACCTCCGATTCTAGTTTTAAGTCATCAGGATGTTGCAGTGGTTGGGTCTCTTTTCCTGCCTCGATCGACGCAGGCTCGCGCTATGTGAGTGGAACAGGCAGCCTCCGGAAAGGCTCAGCCACCTAAGCCCTCGCTAAAATTCAATTTGTCTCCGGCGAGCCCCCAGCTCCATTCCAGCTCCGAACGACTCACGTACAAATAGGCCTACCCAAGTACGTGCATATATTCGTTGTCCCACCCCCACCCCTACTACCACTTTCAGTCTCCCGTTTTGCATGTCGCTTTCTGGAGAGTGATTTAGCCACGGCCGAATGCAGTTCGCCGTAGCCATGACATGTCGGGAAAAAAATATGCTAAGGTCCGTGGTAGTCAGTACCATGTACAGGGTGCGCTATAAATTGCAGATAGCCCATGGGTAGATTACACCAGACAGGTAAAACGTAACTACCATAAGGTAGATACGTTTTACCGTCTTTTCCGTCGGCCAACCAGGATCAGAGCGCTTCGTTGAACCGAGTGGCCTTTCGACATGCTTCCGCATCGTTGGTAAAATGCAGTGGAGGGTCCAACATCCGCTCTCGCGAAGAATGACATTATTTACCACGAATACTAAGCCAGGTCAAAAGGAAACATATTTTTTCGATTCTTTAGTCATGCATCATGAACGCATACCATGTCTCAAAGTGTGACGTGAAAAACAGAAGAATTGTTCAGGTTTAAAATGATGTTGATAACATGAGTGAAACCAAAGGAATTGATAATATCACAGAATAAATAATTTTTACTATTCGGGGACTTACAGATCCACTATGAAGTTTTGATTCCAGGATGGAACCTCGAGCCAACCACAGAGGCAATTTGGAATGCTGAAATTCGAAAGATTGTCTTGTAATGGCTTCTTTAGAGAAGTATTCCGGTTGCATTCATGTGCAAGATCCTATTTCTATTTGTTTACTGAGTTTGTATCCCCATCAACCCGACTGACATTTACCTCACCCCCCCCTCCCCTCGCCGCAAGCAGCCGAATTTCTCTAGAGATGAAAATAAATAACACGCATCGGGAGCGATTCAGTAACTTTTTAGGAATTACGTCAGTTGCATGTACGTTCGCGACTTCGATTCAGATTGGGCAAGGGCACAACGAAAGGTTTCGTCAAATTCTCATTTCTTTAGGCGAAAATTCATTGTGAGAATAATGAGGTTGCGCGGGACGCTCTTTTCCAACAAATAGCGTGACGATCGATCACGTCACGGCTCACGTCGATTTGAAGATCAACGCCACCAAGCAGCAATGGGTCGGTTATTCCTTAGGATAATTGACTTAAGTGAAGCCACCATAGGTACTTAGCATGAAGCAGGACTCACTCCGCGACGATCATTTTCGCTAAGCGAAATTTTAGTTTCGGCGTCTGACGTCACTCTCTCATGATACGTAAACTCTCAAATGCCACAACAGGACAAGCCAAATGCCATGTGATATAAACTATGTGACTAGCCCGCATTTTAATTTCGTGGGCCAGTCATGGCCTACCTAGGTTCTCGAATACGTCTCCAACAACTTTTGGCCGATCACAACCCGATTTCTCCTACATGAGCCTTTTGACAAAGGGGTGTGAGGAAGTCCTGGCATTACGTTTTACCACCTTGGAGAGTCCAACCAACAATTGGGTCAAAACATACACATGTTACCCCTGTACAGATAGATACATGTATATGGGTGGCTGTATAAAACCCGTAAAACTTCAGAAGTTATGTAGCGCGTCATACGCGCGCACGTACAACCAGGGCGAAGCTTCGCTGCCGCCAATAAAAATACAAATTATTTTATGCAAAATCGAAAATATATTTATTTTATTTGAGTAATGCATTTCGGGAGGTAAAACGCTGGCCTCCGTAACTCCAACTAGTGATTTCCACGAAACGCGTGAGAAAACGCAAAACGGAACCGGTAAAAAAATGTATATTGCGCGCATACGTATTAGGCGGACCCATATCATAATATATAAAAGTTTACGACATGCACGTATCGATACATATATATAGAAATATATGTATTCGGAAAACAAATTTGTCCGGTACTGGACGAAATGAGGAGGCAAGGAAGGATAGGAGGAGAGGGAGTAGTTGTTTAGACCAGCGGTGCCACAACTTTTGGCATCTTGGAACAGACTTCTTAAAGACTAGACAAGTCACGTCAAAATTGAGAATTTTAAAAAATTGAGATGCTAATAAAAATATACTGTTCAGTACATTTGAACAGACGTCGAAACAATTTGAATATATCTTCATAAATTACGAGTATTGACAATTTGTAATGTATATATTATTCCACAATTAATTAGCACGCAATGGACTGTAATTCCTAGGGATCGGACGTGACGTAACGTTCGTTTTTTGACTCGGTTAGGTCGCCTTCTGGGTTCCCCCACATTCCCTGAGATCATGAAGGTGACGTCAAAGTGTCCCAGAACACCTTTCTGCAGGTTGACCTGTTTGTAATATTTGGTTGACAATGTCTAAACTGTGAGCTGGCCACCTCAGTACTAACATTTGAACCACACAACTGGCGAACCACATTTTGAGCATCACCGGTACTTGGACAGCCAGGGCCTCATAGAGGTGATCGTTGTGTATATAAAAACAGAAAGGTGGCTGTAGGAGGAGCAGGAAACGAAGGGGGTAAAATATCATCTTATATGCGAGTATTTCGGAGCTGTTGTGTATGCGCTCGCAAGCCGAAAAACGTATCGGACCGGACCGGGCAAATAGCGCTCTTCTGTATTTTAAGCGGTCCGAGAGGGGTTGTGTATATATGCAGATATCAGCGCAATGATTCATAAAATTCGACCAATTTTTTTTTCTCCTTTCGTCTTCGCTCACCCCGAGTCCTCCCCGTGCATGTGAGGCCTATGCCGTGTTGGAGACCCAACGTCTAGGCGGCAGCATGTGCTACTTACGCGCGGCAATATTTCCAATACCGAGTAATACATTTAGGAGAACGATATTAAACTAGTTCTGCCAGGCGACGGTGGGGGCTTTATTTTCTATTTTACATACGCATCCATTATTGGAGCAAGGCCCACGTCAATATAAAATATATAGCCTATAATATACAAACATCGATGGGGGCCCGCCGCGCAGATGCGTCGTATAACGCGAGACGCGCCACCTATTGGATGGGATATGCATAAACGGGAATCTTTGGCAGGTGGCAGCTTGTGGAGTGGGGGGGGGGCATATGGGACGCTAGTTATTCTTTTTCTGTGATGTTAAAATTGGGAAACTTTAAACTTTAAGGTTCAGACATTGGAATAAAATCGCCGAACACAACACGGGGCAACGCTAAGAAAATGCGGAGCGTCAATACGCAACTGATGAATACTCTTATTTAGAACTGGTAATTGCGAAAAACATAGTTACGAACAGACCGGGAGTTGAACCACGAAACTTTGGATATCCGGTCCAGTGCTCAGAAATCCAAAGATCTGTGGTTCAATTCCCAGCCTGTTCGAAACTACATTTTTTCGCAATTACCAGTTCTAATTAAATAATAGTAAAATATTATAAAAGTGAGTGCAAAAAGTGGAATGCTTATCCCAATTTAATTCATTAGGTCATTTTATAATTTTCCTATGTAAGAGAAATTGTTGGTAGTTAAACATTCACTGATTATCTGAATCATATTATCAAAACAAAAGCAAAATTGGAACTAAAAAGGTTAATAAGGTTTTATTGGAAGAGTTCGCAACAACATTTTTTAAATTCTCTTGTAGCACGAATAAAAACAGATCGAAGAAACTGTGCCAAGCAAGCAGTCAACCCCGTCGTCTCCTTAACTTAAATGCGATCCGTTATTGGTTCATATACAGTATTGCTATTGGCCTTCTGTAGTACGATCTGCTTTGGTGCCATTTACAGCGGCCATATTGCGTTTAATAACATCGCAGGAGCAAGGCGAACTCTTTTTCAGCTTTCGCCAGCACCACATCAGGCCATATACTCATACACAGTGTATATATACATGTAGCTGCCACACATGTGCTCCACAGATTCGAGTTGCCAGCTGTCCCCCTATCCCCGTTCTCCCTCGTCCCTCTTCCCCACCCCTCGTTCTTCATCCCCCCTCTCTCCCATATTATTGGCTCCCGTGTTTTCTTGGAGAAAAAGTTTGATTGAAAACGTGGCTGTCATAGGCAAATGGGGCCTCCATAAATTCCCCATCGCGCCCGCCCAATATCGAAAATGATTTCCATAATTTTGTCGCGAGCAATGCCACTCTCTCTCTCACTTTCTGGGCACAGTTTACGTGAGACATGTCCGGCGTACTATTACCATACACCGTCTATTTTACAGATCCCGTTTAACCCATCACTGAAGAGCTGGACGAAAAAAAATTCATTCTCGTAATATCGTTTCATATGGTGCACAGATAAACATCGCATTTTAAGAATGCAAATCTTTCAACCAATAATTCGGTTAGGGAAAAAAAGGGTCCTCAGACGTCCTTAAAGTGAAAAATTTGATCCAGTTAGACATTGATTAATAAGTAGTCTATCATAGAATCCACTTTTGGTGCATGCCTTCACGCCAATCAAAGTCCTTTCAGTCTCACCATCAGGTCCACTGCAAGATCTCAGGCAGGATCGCGGTCGTGAGCAGGGAACATTACAACACTAGTAACAAATTTTCAGTCGGGCTTTAATGCGAATAAATCGGGTAACTGTACCTACACCAGCCTACACTCTTTGATTTACTGATGAAAAAGAAGCCCCTGATTTCCGAATCATGAACTCCTGAATTTTCATTGAGTTTCGGTGAGAATTACTGTCCAGTAACACCAAACAACCAGTGACTGTGACGGATCACTATCTGGCAGCTAGATAGCGTTTGTGGCTGAACTCGTAACTGCAAATCGGGTAAGGGCGTCAGTTGGGCCGACGTATGGACATCGTTTGCAGAGTTCGCTTCACGAGACGCGAAATCATATTCTGCGAGCAATTTCCGAAAGCCATGTCTCTTATAATATTACGCCGCCACCACCATCGCCTTAGCCTGAGCCACCTCAGACGTCCGTTTCACATTTTTTTTCTTCGTATTTTTCTTCTCCCTATCGTTTGCATATATGACGTATTCATTTTTCGGATGATCTACTCTTCTACAAGACACGGGATCGATTTTCCTTTTATTCGCCTTTCGTGCCGTCGTCCACAATTCGACAACCCAAACGGTTGACTCTTGCTGTGATGCTTTCTACGACGGGGAATCTTTGAGCGATATTAAAAAATACAGGATATTTATTAATGAAGTTTTAATGGAGATGCAATACAGAGTATAACAGCATTTATTTTATGGTTCGACCAATAGCAAATATTTGAGAGGAAATGAGCAAATAAATAAAACTCGTGAGGTCGAATTATTTCCGTAAAACAGCTGTACCTGGAATAGCCCCAAAAATAAACTCCCTTTAAGATGAATAATTTCTTAAAGGCGAAAAAAAATCTTCTCGTGTCTTCATAAGCTTTGATTTTACAGTCTATATAAGCTAAATCTTTGAGTACGCACTTGTAGAAAAATCATTTTGTACTTAATGAATTTTCTCGATTTTTTCAAATAAACTTTTCACTTCTGATGTCCTGGATTAGTTACTGTTCGATAATTTTATAAATAATATTTTTTAAACAAATATTATATTTCTTTTAATGCATATTTTTTTAATGTTCATGTCATCGTTACAGAACATTTTTGTTTTCAGCAACTGTATACTTTTGTGATCTATCGGACCTCATAAGTCAAATATTCTGTAACATGTATAACCGGTAGCACATTAAATTTAACCGATCAATTGTTTCATCATGAGTAGGAATTGAATGTTGTGTTTTTAAGAGGCCATTTGCAAGCTCAGCTGTTAATATTAATGCTGGTGTCACTCGACCAATTGAGTTGCTAATAAATTAGGTTATGCGTATTAAAAAAAACAATAGATGAAGCAAACAAGAACAATTTTCTGAACTCTGTAACCGTCAGCACGGTGTTGCAAAAGCCAAACAAGTATCAACAATAGAATGAAAATTGGCATTGTAAAAGTATCTATCAGCCATCACGTGAGCAAATTCCAGAAAGGATTCTATACCAAAGGTCAAAGAGAACGGTCATACGCTCGTCAGACGTGCAGTACAGAAAAATTGCACTTCTAAATGGTGTTTTTGCGTTTTAATTTTTCAAATAATTTCATTTTAAAATCACTAATCTGAACAACAATAATTCTAAAATTCTCAAAATCTTATTAAGATAGGTAAAATTTGGCATTTTTGATGTCACTTATCCGAAATATGAAGGTTCTTTTTACGAAATATTGCCCCGCCTAAGCAAGGATCTGAGATGGTTACGTAACTATGAGAAAAATAAAAAAACTAATAGAAAACTGACAAATGAATAGTAGAAAATGTCCAAGAAGAGCAAAATCAAGAAGGAACACAAAAATAATTCAATTTCAACAGATAATAAAATTGATAAGTGTGGAACTTTCAGTAAAGCGCTTTCAATACAATTTTATTATTTTATAATACAACGAAAAATAATTAAATTGGCGGTTTCTCTTCAACTTTCATATTTCGTTTCTTTTACTCATGCGCTTTCATTGGATCCTCCATTTCTTGATTCTGTTCTTTCACTCTTTTTTCGATCTGTAGATGCGAATACTAGATACAAACCAGCGCCAGAAAAGTAAATGCCACTCCAAATTCCAAAGGAGTAAAAAGGCGAATGGCAAAAAAGAAAAAAATGCACTTCCCATAAAAATGCACACGACCGAGCAGCGAAAACAATATTAGATCATAAATATCCGTTTTTTCAATATGCAAATAAAGGCAGTTATACTTGGGAATCGACCAAATCCTTCATCAACCCCCGGCGCGCACACTCGATTTCGTTTACGAAAAAACCGTTGGGAGGACCTGAGGTGATGCATTGTGGGAGGGGAAAGGGATTGCAGTGAGGGACCAAAACATGGACAAAATGGATAAGAGGGAAAATGCGTGCACTGCATCTTAAGACTACCGCCTGCAGAGAAAACATTTAAATTTAAAATAATAATTTCCAAAATAACGTGGCACACATCTGCTTATGGATCGGAGTATTCGAACCCGCAAAATACAATGAAAATAAAAAACGCAATATTTTCTTACTCAAATGTTTTGAACCAATCTAATCGAATTTCGTGATATATTCTAATTTCAAAAGATAAATATGAAAATCCTATTACGTCCGTATTTTTCAAAGTTATGTCCTGAATATGATGCACCTTTTCTGGACACAAGTAACTTATTACGTCCTAAAAATAATTACATTAACAACTATTTCCGCAGTAACTTGCTTAATTGGCTACCGATATTCATATGAATTTTAAACATCAAAATAAAAATCTACGCATATAGTTAGGAATATCAAAATTCGCAAATTCGTAATTCGCATTTTTTTAAATGCACAACGACTTTTGAGATAATGTCAACTTAAATAATTAGACCATAAAGGATTCTAAGATTATTAAATAAATAGTAGATATGATACCGATATCTACCGATATCTACCGAAATCTACAGCATATCCTTCTGAAGTCATCGATTAATCTTAGAATCTGATATAAGGGAATTGCTTGGACTGCAATCAAATCGTAAACTTAGGTTTATTGACGATCTTGTTACCGATTCGATAGCAGTCCAAGCAATTCCCTTATATCAGATTCTAAGATTAGTCGATGACCTCAGGAGGATATGCTGAAGATTTAGCGACGTTTTTCATACACCAAATGCCACACGCAAAAAGAAACATAGCTGCACTTGGTTCTTGAGAACGTGAATTGTTTAAACGAGGGTTGGGGGTAATGGTGGAGCCCGGGAAGGAGGGAGGGGAGTATGAGGGAAGGATTGCAACGTGGGTGGATGAAAAAAGGTGGAGGTGACATGGCGGCCGAGAGAAGCAAAGTGGAGGGAGAAGGTTGGTCCTCGGGGGGGTTGGATTTTGCAGAAAAAGTCGAGAGGGAAGGAGGGGGAGGGGGTAACTTGTCATTGGTCGCAGCTGTGATATACCACGACGCAATTTGCATGGCACGTGCCTCTATATATTCGTGACTCGTTCACCATAACACCCCTTCCTCTCGACGTCTCCATCATGTCTTGAAAAACATACGTATTCAGAATCGAGGGTTGCCTGGGTCAGGATGGCCTTTTCCCCCCTCATCCAATATATGTATATCTATTTCTTATGATATTTTATCGTTACAAATTATAATTTTAACTCTGTTTTATCACCACAAGTCCTGGTTTGGAATCACAGAGACCAGTAGTGACCCGGGATCGAGGTGCTAGAGAAATTTCTTCATGCGCCTTCCTTCAAGGTGGAACTTGGAGTAAAGTCGTGGGTTCCAACCCCGTACGATATCAGGTACACGTTAAAGATCCCTACTTAAGGGGTTAAGGGCGGAAACGCTGGTGAACCTTATACACATAGGATGAGGTGAAAACTGGGATCGCATAAAACGCGTGGGCGCGTTGGAAATCGACTTGACGCACAAGCGAATCAAGTGAGTACGATTCATGTTGAACAAATATGACAACGGAAGCATAGGGATTAACAATAAGCTCCCTGATCTGGCATCATCGCAGCCACGAGTGCTGTGACGTCATTTGCCAGCTTCATTCCTCAAAAGTAATATGTATACGAAAACATTATTAAAATTAATTGCACTTCATGTGGTTGATTTGAAAACAATATAAGAATCTTTCACCAAACAAAAAAGATAACAATAATTTCGTGTTGTTACAGAATATTAATGAATTAATGAGGGATTTAGCGAATCAAACAACACGATCCACCTTTTTTGTTTGTTGTTTGACTGTTGAATATTTCGGTGCCGTCGTTGCATAGTGCCTAAGCGCCAAGAGGAGTGCAGAAACGCCTGTAGTGCAGTATCACTGTAATCACCGACGACAGTGAAGGGAAATAAAAGCGACTAACACAACAACGTAGTATCGGATAAATAAGAATTTGTAAATATGAATAAGTTCGATTAGGTTATGGTGATTTATAACTGACACCGCTAGATGTCGCTAGCACGAACACTAGAAACGAAAATGCACGATCTCTGGGCGCGCACTCGTAAAACTGAGCCCTTAAAAACTCTTGTAAGTAGACAGTCCTTGACGGTTTTAATGGTAGGCGTCGATATCGTTTTTTTGTTACCGTCGCACCCACTAACGACGTTTTCTACGCGTACTTTTAGGTGAGAAACACGTTTGGCAAATCAGCGTTAAGCAATTACTATATTTTGCATTCTAAATATGAAGACTAAAAATTAATAAAAGTTACAAGATTCGTTAAACTAAAACAAGTATTGTAGTTCAACAAAATAATCAAAGAAGATTAGGGAAACAAATTACCCATATTTATTTCAATGTCATTAAAATATCTGTGCCTGTATTTCAAATCAAAAACTAGAAACATTCGCAATTAAAGTCGTTCACACAAAAAATCCGTAACATTGTTCGCGATAGTTGTTTACAAATTACGAGAATATGTATTATTCCTATTAGATTTTTTTCTTATGATAATTTCTAAATTTCCCAATTGGACTTTTTTCCTATCAGAATCACAAAATTTATAAACTCATCATTAAACCGAAGTTGGTTTGCATTGTCATTGCAAATTGGTGTGTTCTTCCACACGCGTCATATACGAATAGCGAGCGCGAAGTACTCCTTCTAGGAACAGTGAGATTCATTAATGATCATTAGTTTATGAATAATAAGTGTTAATTTCCTGGGAGCGTAAAAAGCCATTAACATTGCCGGGGTGCGCAAGCTCTCGATTTGATATCAAAATCGATAGGAAATTGCCGAGTTTACCATGCAGCGGTGCTCGAATATTCCGCGGAGCCGAAAAAAAACCCGTCCATTTTATTAGTTTTTAGAGCCAGCCGTGTCATTTCTTGGAGCGCATCTTAGATACAGTGCTAGTGCAAAAGGTCTATAGTTGGAGGGAGAGGCGAGAAAAAAATTGTTTTCGTCAAATTACGAAAAAGAGGTGCTGGTGAAATCAGCGTCTAGTAATGATGAGCGCGACCCCAAAATAAATTGCTCCAAATATTATTCGCCAATAAGATTTCTACACAGCAATGCAATTGACTTAGCAGTAATCTATATATAAAGTTAGGGGGGTGGCAAAAATATTCGAGATGATTTATATAAAACCACCAACTCGTATCCAGGCCCTTATCGAATGATCCCCGCCATATAAACTGGAGGACCCAACTTCCAGTGCACAAAGACATTAACGAAAATGATGACTGGAGAAAATATATATATATCTTTGCATGTGTACATAAATACAGCGCTTGGCGTTCGAAATATAATATAACGCTAAACAAATTAAGAACTAAAGTAAAGTTACATTAAATCGTTGGAACGTAGAGAATTGTTCCCCGACCGTGTATCTGTATTTAAACGGGGATCCAATGTATACCCCCATGCAGTTGCATTATATCCTCGCCAGACCCAGATTCGGGGAAAGAACTATAGTACAGTAGATTTGACATTTTTATTTAGGTTTCGGGCAATGTGACATCCAACGAACCAAAAGGCCAAGAAGAAAGGCTTTTGAGAAAGTATCACAGATTCTTGTAGTTTATTGCTTTCTTCTAAACCTTTTACCTCACATTTGGGTCTTCCAAATGCACCAACCAGATACAGTAGATTTATCAAAATGACCGCTAGGTGCGTTCCAGTTCGTGCATGATCGCAACGAAACTTACGAGCAAATGATCAAACCTTCGCTTTATGTTGTCGTTGACGAACATTTATCTGCAAATGGAAGGACAACATGTCATATTTTTAAAATTAATATCCAGTAGTTTTGATGTCAATATCAAAGCTACTTTACACGGATTATATGTTATTATTAAAAGTGACGATCCGGTTTTAATAGCCGAAAGATGAAATCCAATTTTGAAATTATTTAATCGTTGCCTTGTGTCACCTCGCTCGGAGCGGAACTTGAGTCCGGTGGCCTCCGGAGGACGATAGGCACGGTTATATATTTAAGTCATAATTTACAAGGTTGTTAGACGTGGGCCCGCAATAATAAAGTTAGGCGCACCGTGAAATATATCTGTACACTGCAAGACTACCGTCTGTCTATATAGCCGTTTTGGGGAAGTGATGGTGGTGGTGGTGTCGGCGGTGGGGGAGTTGATGAGAGAATGAGAGGGAATATGCTTGTGGGGACGGAAGTAGGTTCAGGAAACTATGACGTGATTCGCGCATTAAGGACACGTGCAAGAACGCCTCGAGCCCTCCCACCACCATTCCAATTTCGACAGGCCCCCTGACCACCCCCCTGCCCTAAACCACGCACTTGAACCTTTAATCAACAGAAGCCCTTTTTTCGTAGGCGGGAATATTCTTTTTTCATTGAAATATATATAAGGTCTACAATTCATGTTGGGTGACAAAATTATAGGCTCGCTCTGAGACCTGACACGGGGAAACAACCGCTGATCCAAAAGAGCCGAACTGGATGCTGTTTACGCCCCGGTAAAAATAAATGATTACACAGAACGAGGCAGCCACTATGCGCGTCTCATTGTCAACAGATGGCGCCGCAAACTTCCTTTGGCATAGGCCAATGACTGTGGCCAAACGTTCCATTTGACCGATAGCTTAGCGCAAGGACGACCAGGTACCACCACGAACTTTAGTACAAACAGCCAATTGAGTTAATCAGAAATGGTCTGTGTCGCTGGACATGTGATTGAAATTAAAATTTGTTTTCCAATTACAAAATGTACTCACAAGCAGCCCTGGATGAGGGCTATAGCGGGGGTCGAACGACCAGTTCAGGACAAAGGTGTGGTTGTCCTATCTTAACAGGCCTAAACTTGAACGTTAAGGCCATTCCACTGTTTTTTAAAATACTCGGTTTCTCTGAAAGCGCGTCTACACAATTTTTCTAGAGAAAATAAAAAATATTTAAAAAATACGGTAACTACACCCCACATAATGAAACGGTATTGCTAAACTATTTCAAACTTGTGAGGGAACAAGATATCTTGTACAGTGTGCCAATGCCCTAATAAAATAAACTGTGCGCAAATTATGGCGTATGAAGTACTCCCTTATCCCCATAAACCTGCTGCGGTATTCGATGAGAGTGAGCAGAGAAAGAGAGTGGAATTACGTTATTCTAGGCCATAATTTTTAACTCCAGATTGAAACAATGTTTCCGTAGAGATATGACGAATGGCGGCACGCTCGATACATATTCGAAAGCGGCACTTTATATCGATTAAATTGTAGTGAACCGAGGATGAAACCGTGCCGCTTACGATGAAGTAAATCCCGAGATTGAAGGACGCATTCGCAACCGAAAGTTCACCTTCCTATCGGTTAGAAAAAAACGTGAATTACAATAAACACGGACTAGTTCAGGCATTAGCTGAGGACTAGCTGAGAGTAATTAAAAATTATGACACCAGAAAAAAATATTTATCGACATCAGAACTTGCACTTAGATGTCAGCAAATAATTATTTTGTCTTTTCTAGTAACATCATTCGTAACTGATTGTGGTTCGGCGGTCCCGGGTTCGATTCCCGGCGCGGGCTCTCGAAAATTTCGATCCTGTGGTACTGGACGTGCCCCTCGCATAGTGCCTAAACACTATGAGGGGTACAGAACGCCTGTAGTGCGATTGACTACAGTTGTTGATTGGGAAAAAAAATGATAAGAATTGCTGCCCCTGAATTTTCTAAAGTGGGCATCTAGGCATTGTTCTTGTGCCATCAGTGGTTGCCAACAAACTTTGATAGCATTTTCTTCGATGCTACAAGAACGCTCATCTACGACATGCGGTGAAAGTGAGTCCAACTTTCCACGACAGCAAGTACAGCTTCGTTGTCCACATAGCCTCACATAGGTGGACGCTCCGAGACCCTTTCCTTCGCACTTTCGCCGTAATAATTTTCCCTTTCTCCGCCTGCGATAAATATCACGTCGCTCGCTGTCCAGTGGAATGTGGCCAGTGGAACCGCATAACCTGACCGCTGGTGACCACCGCGCTGACCATATCGGGAGACACGCCAAAGCCACGAGACCGCATTTTATGGGTGATTGGGGGACGAAGGAGGGGAGACATGCCGATGGTGGTCTTAGGGGAACAGTTGGACACAGTTTTGCCGTTTGCACAATTGTTTTAGGGACAGCTCACTGTGATCTGATGGCATTTGACTCTAAAAATTCATTTAACCCACCAACGGTTTTCGAATTATTATATTAATGATTTCAAAATTAGTCACAATAATATTCAAAACGGGAACAAATGAACTACCAGCTCATTTCGGTTTGCAACAGAAAATATAAAACCAACCGAAATATATTGATTAATAAAATAAGTGGTAAATACAGATCTTTTATCATGCCCAGCCCAACTACCAATACTTTCTTCCCCTTTCTCCGGACGTCCTGAAGGAATGTTTCCATTTTTCTTTCTCTCGATTAAGCGATCAAATGCATGAAGAATTTAGCATTTACTCCAATTAGACGGGCCCACCAAGAAAATGAGCCGCGAGCCGCCAGAAAACCGCACGTAGACGATGAACCTAGGCCAAGATAAACTGATTTTGAGCTACGATTGAATTTGATTCAGTACCGCTGCAACACGCGCGCACGACGCTGACGCACAATAGAAATTTGACGTCAACAAATTCACAGGCGCCGACGACAACCTCATACAGTAGAATAATAATTAAACTAATTACCTCTCCGGTCGAATAACGCACATATCAGCCGTCATCGAAAAGCCTCAAAGTGTTTGTTTTGGCCACGCTGACGACAATAGGTGATCGCTCCAGAAGTCTCCAAAGAGGGCGCTGGTCTCATTCTCACTACTGTACCGCCACCTATTGGAGCAGTTGAAAATTGCAGTAGTTGAAAAATATGATGTGATGCTGCCATCACTTCGGTACATGCAACGACTTTAGTATTCTACACTGTAATATTGAACAATTTCACATGGAATACCGTACCACCACATACCACATGGTTACGGCAGCAAGATCAGAAATACAGAATTTAAAAGATCTTAAGAATGTTGAAACAAAACATATACAGTATTTAAATGTTCTAAAAAAAATCCATCCCAATCTAGAATCTAAAACTAAACTAGCACATGAAAAGCATGAACACAAAGTTAGTAGTAATCAATCCTATAGAGTTGGACAAATCAATCAGTTACGTTTAACTCTACAAAATAATTGTCTCGAACAGAGGACGCCACACTTCAATACGCGATAAGCCTATCGAACGAATTGACATGGCGATAAATAATTCATGGCGATCACGAGGTCACCCGCCCAAAACAGATACAAGAACAAAGGCAACCGACATCCATATTCAAGGGAACAATCGTGAAATTAGATTTAGAAATGATGAGCTCGATGGCGACTTTGCTCCGGAGAACGCTATTTTGATCCGGTAGGAGTTCGTGCGCTGTTACAAAGCGAATGACCTGTCGGTCTTTAAGGACTAGCCTTACTTAAAAAGAGCCTTCCTGCAAGAGATACACGTGAACTACCGTATTTGGAATGGCTGGGAAACGTTTTTGTCAGGAAAGGGTTATCACAACGGCATATACATGATCATAAAAATCCAAATAGGGAAATGATAGAAGCCGATTGTGGTATAATAAACGAGAATTAATTATAAGAATAGAAATTCAGCCTAAAAATACTCGTAGGCAATTAATTGTTTCACACAAACAAAGGCGACGCGGGACTCAAAAGGCTGAACGCGTCCTCAATGGAACGACAGGTGTGACCAAAAAGTGAAACTAAAAAAGCGTCATATCACAAATCTGCCCCTATCACAAGGCGACCCCGTAATGCACGGTGTCAGCCGTGATTGCCAACTGTCGGAAAATACAGCGAAAACACAGGGGCAGCGTTATTCGATTACGCTTACGATCTGCAAAACAGCCATATTGAATCCATCCGAATCCAAACTAAAAAAGACCCCCCCCCCCTTCACCCTGGGTCTGTATGTGTCACCATTGTCACGGAAATCATTTCGGGAGCGCCAAGTACTTTATCATTTCCTAATCCACTTTATCGGGGAAGTTGCGCGCTTCAGACCGCGTCGGTCCGCGATAACGCGGGTCGCGGCCCTCGGTCCACCTATGCGCGGTATGGGGCCGGCCTGCGTGAGGAGGGGTGGGGGTGGGGGTGGGGGTGGACACTCGAGTTCTCTCGAGACCAAACACATGTTCGACGTCTCCCCACTGATCTTTTACGCCCTCAGCGACCAGGCAACTCGAGAATGTCACGTTCCGAACCGACAAGTTTCGCAAAACAAACAAGTGGTAGTCCGGGGGGGGATGATATCGAGTCGACGATGGGTGTTCTTGTCCAATTAATTATGCCCTCTCTACGCAGTCTCCCGATACGGTAGTTTACTTTTTTCTTCCTCGATTGGCAACTCTCACTAACATTAGATGTCGCTACTCACCTAAAACGATCTACAAAATACAAAAAAGTAAAAGTTTCATCCCTAATAAAATGATTAAATATCAAATTATTGTAATGGAAAAACATATCGTCACATCAGCTTAATATTGACGTCTTGTAACCACTATCTATCTCTGGATGGCAATTTTATTCAATGTTAGGATAGTAAATTGTGACTTTGCTTTTTATTTTAATTTTTGTTTTTGATAAAATTATATGCCTCTATTTCGAATTTTATTACAACTATTCGTGCATTCGAAATGTGAGCTGCTCAATGGGTGCGTCGAACCTTTCCGTTTATTCGCCACGTTCCCCAGGATGGTTTTTTGTGTTTCGTTCGAGATTAACCAGAAATTGATTCCGCTCTCCAGTTCAAATGCAATCCAAATATTCCCGATAGGAAAAGCCGAGTGGTGTTAATAGGCGTGTTACGCGACCCACACGACTTTTGGTCGTGTGGGGATTTTTTGCAAGTCACATGTCAACAAAAACCAAGTCGGTAGCAATTCACTTGCCACCCCCCACGCTCTCCCTCCCCGTGTATATTTATTCAAGAATTATCAGAGAACTGGCGTCATATATTATAATAATAATACCGTCGGTGGCAGAAAATGTGTTGCTAGGCAAAGCTCAAGAACCCTCCCTCCGCACTACCTCCAGTAATACGAACAGCAATCGCTCTCCATCAAGGCGGAAACTTACAAATCTGCGCGTGGGAGTCAATTTTGAACTCACGATGGACTAATTTGTTTGCGGACGTCACTCAATAGACTGTCAAATTAAAAAATAAAATAACTAATTATTTTAAAACTAGTAGCAGAAAATACGACGAACATGAACATTGTAATTTTAATTATTGCAAAAGCAACTATTCTCAAAATTATCAGGTTAAAACAGGCCTAGAATTTACCAACAAAATACCTATCCAACCTCATGTCTATTCCAAATCTACTTAGTTCTGCCCAATTAATAGAAGCATCCATAGACATTCCAATATAGAATATTTCCGAACTAACAGAGGCCGTTGCCAAAATATTTAACAATTTTTTTAATAGTTTTTGGCGACACAATCGTTGGAAATTGAAACTTATCAAAGATTACATCAAAATTAATCTGTTTCAGAAGCGAGTCGTGCTCCCTTTATCGTACACAGCTGAGGAGTTCTTCAATTTTCGCTAATTTCAACAGCATGTTTTATGAATTTTTTATGAACTGCATTGCAATCTAAATTCGAAATTAACTGGTAACGGAAAACTCGATCAGGCGACAAAAGTAGAGACCCTCCAATGATTTAAAAAGAAAACGTTACCAAGACATAGGCAGCAGTACGGAACACCGAATCACATGCTTACATATTGTCATAGACACGTATTTAAAAACCCAGACGCGCATGTATGAACAATGCAAATATAATAAATTCACAAGTCTTGACGAGACCGATATATAGAGCTTCACACTCTGTATAACAGCAGCAGAGAGCAACGATGAGGACTAGTTGGCGAATAGATAGACGACTCACACGTGTGTACAAACACCATAAAAGATTAATCCGACGACCTAATCCACGAGGTCAGAGGTTAATTCACGTACAAAGATGTCAAACAATATGATTGTCTGCACCCCTATAGTTTCACATAGAAAATAAAAATTCCTTATTTCGATTCGAGTCTACAGCACTTTCCAGTTTGTAAGAATGAATCGTGTTTGTCAACTCGTGAATTTAAATACGCATTCAAAAACCAATCTGTGGGCGACATTTATAGTCACCCTCTGATGTCATTTCAAAGAAGTCATAATACTGGCATTGCTCAATGATCGGAGAGCCAACGATAAGTTATTATTTGTTTTTTAAACTGTCACCTAAGAAGTGCTCCTGGCGATAATTTGGCGGACTTTGCGCCACCAACGGCGACAATCGCAATCAGTAGTCACTAGTCACCATCCAATTTGGACTTCGTCGTCGTCGCGATCGGTCGCACTGATTACTTGTTCCGGTCGTCTGCTCTAAAAACCGCTATGAGCCTAAAAATTTGCTAAACCTAAATACGCATCAGAATCTTGTGCCTGGATTCAATGCACTGTTTTACGTGTAAAAGCATAATAAGCAAAACAGATAGTATAAA
>JAQGBY010002691.1:0-21880 GCA_034698785.1 Mycogona germanica | reverse complement strand
TTTATTATGTAATATTGAAAATTGAGATCTGAAATTCCGTCGCTAGCGAATTGTGGTGGTCTACTAAGGGTATGTTACATTTTATGCTATTTAATTACGCCGTTCGAGAGTTAGTCTCCGAACAGGAAAATCGGATTCTTAAGTTTTATAGTATAGGATACAGGATGGTCCATAAAAAACAAATGGTGGTTTTTGTCATCATTACAACGTCGTGGTTTATTTTAGGTTTCATCCTCACTTGTTAAAACGCGACCGATTATCAAGACTAGTCACTCTCAGACACCTTGCCACCCTATAATCACCTAGACCGCCTTAACCTTACGCTGCGACTGATAAACTAATCAATCAACGAAATAGAATAATCCGCGGGTTAATTATTTCACTTTGATGCGCGTATGTTTCTTGACGACTAGGCCGATGACATGGAATTCGTCATTCGAGAACTCTATTAGTGTAACCCATGCGTTAAATCGCACCCATAAAGAAACTGATCGAAGCATGCGGAAGCGTCGCCTGCTTTTTTTCTTTACTTCTCTCGTGTGAGCTAGTGAAAAGTGAAATGCTGAAATGCGGGAGAATAATCAATCAATAGGTAGCTATCATCATCGATATCAAACGCGACAAGGAAAAGGCAATCAACATCAGCAGCCATGCTTGCAGACATCGCTCGCTACCAAACCAAACAGCTTTGCGTGACTAGGCCAATTCACTGCGCATCATCCGTGTCTCCACCAAAGACCCCGGCCTCACTAATTCCCCTTAAGGGTGTCTATAGTTTACACTAATATACTAGTTGTGTGTTTCCTTCATTTTTCTTCTAACACTCTGGAATTAAACGACAACGGCTGATCGTTGACAAAACTCGGAAATACACGAAACAAATAAATACAAACAATTTTTTGCGAAACACACGGAAGAATGGATGTGTATCGCAAAAATTCGTTTTTATTTAATTGCTTCGAAATTTTAATTTTCAATTTTTCCCAAAATTTCAATGACAATTGAGATCTTTCAAGCAGGTCAATGTGTAACAAGGGTATTATTATTCAAACTTCTTATGGTGGTGGTTGGTGGTGTGGTGTTAGGAGGATATCTTCTTTAATGTTATTGTTGGCTAGATCTTATTCGATCAACTACCTACGGTCCCCTGCTGTGGTAATTTACTAATCGGGTACGTGTGTGCGCGAACCAATACTTAACGGTGGATGTAACATTATTGATATAAGGAATTTTCGGTCTATCGGATGACACGGAATGTAACGCGTGAGTAACCGGCATGTAAGAGTCCGTACAGTACTTCGAAAATATCAGGCTCATAATCTCAATGATGTTCATCACCTTCTATATATTGAACACATGCGGCGTCGAAACTTGGTGAAAGAGAAAATAGGAAAAAAAAACCGCAGAGCAAGATGGATTTCTATTTATAATTAGCCACAAGGCGTAATGAGCGCCTCATCTGATTAGAGATCAAAGTCATGGCCTAGCTGCGTGCAATCGAAGCTTTATGTTGACGCGACGCTATCGTGCAATTTGTCGATGACGTCTAAATTTAACTGTTTTCATTCGGGTGTGGTTAATTGAAAATGATCAAACGGAGCGCTCGAATCAAACGTCAACCCCTTTTAGAGCCAATTTCAAGAGAACATGCATATATGCAAAAATACTTAATCTATCGGAAATGATATGATACTGTATACTTTATATTTCTAATAACTGATTGTAAAACTACATTTGTATTTAATGATTTTTAATTACCGGTAATGATTAGTACTTTAAATTATGGAGCTGGTCACATCAAGATCGAAGCTGTTTCCCTTGACCAATTGCAGATATTTTAAATTGCGTTAAGTATCAACATTCCAATATAGTGTATTTTAACATCTTTCTCAAAACTAAGATGTAGTATAACAGAATATAAGTACAAGTTATTGTATTGTGTGAATATTTCGTGAATTGCTTTCTGTTCGTCCTTGGTCAAACGCTGTAGCGGAATCAACCAGGAGCGTCCAATAAGTTTTTTTGTAAAAAAAAAAGTTCCACAAATATCAAAATATTCATTTAACAGAGGGGGAAAATAGGAATTTTTTGACATGATCCCCACAAACGTTGATGCATTTGTTTCAACATGACACGAGTTTGTTTTCCAATTTCAAAGAAAGTGTTCGATTGTGTGCACAGTCAGTGACGAAACTCGCACTATCTTTGAATCTGATGTCACTTTAGTGTTTTGTTTTTTAGAGGCCCATACAGATGGAAATCACCAGGAACTAGATCTGTGTTGTATTGGGAATGTTTGAGAACTACTCGGCCTCAGTTTTGGAACATCTGAAAAACCGCATTTGCGATATGGGGGCGTGAAAAAGAACAAAACGACTATTTTGAGCTTTTCTTTGGTTTTTTCTAAAGATTACTACATGGAACAAGAGACCTCTCAAAAACACTTAGATTGTTATGAGTTTCAGAACTAAAGTTTGTCGCCGATTGCACACATAAATAAACATCCTCTTTGGAAGAAATTTGTGTCACGATAAGAGAAATGTTCTTGGGGACTACCTCGAAAACAGCTATTTCCCAAATGTATATTTTAAACTTGAGTAACCTATTCCAAGGAATATTCTATGTCACCGACCGACATATTGAAAGCCATATGACAAATTGATGTTTCTATAAATGTTTAAGACAGTCAACCTGTTAGGCAATCTGCAAGTTCTGGCTATTTCCAATATATTATTTGAGGGTGGCTGGTAGTAGCAATATATTTTCATATATTTACAGTAATAACGCTGAATCATTGTTAATATTTATACACCAGAATGTTTCGTTAATAAAGAGTTGCTGTTTTCCAAGCTGAGCCTGCTCAGGAAGCATCCAACTGACACGCGGAAGCAATTCAAAAATTCTGTAACTCGCCAACACAGGATGCTCGCCTGACGTGAATGGATTTCGAATGACTTCTATCACAATTTCTGTCAACAATTTGCGACCTTTCTTGACGTCTCCAATGGACGGTAAAACAAGCGGGTGCCTGTCGTTTCGGAAGCTCTAAACGACGACAAGATTGATAGATGGAACGATAACGACGTGCGACGATCAAAACTGTCGCAAATCAGCACGAGCCGCCACCTCCGCCTTCGCATCCGCATCCGCCACCACCACCACCACCACCACCGATTGCCAAGAAATAGAAACAGATCGCGAATTGTGTGCTTTTTATATCGCGGCAAAGTGAAAATCGATACAAAGTTATCGTTCGGACCAAAATTAATCTAGCCCGCTCTTGGTAGCGATAGATTCAACTGATATCCAGTTTCACTTTGGATGATCCTTTCTTTTCACTTTGAAAAACGAAACGTCTGGATTTTTATTTCTTATTATTTTTTGTCATGGTCTTCAGCAGTGAAACAATTGAACTGATCATCACTCGAATTCCCAGAAATAAGTGCACCCTAACTGACAGGCCTCCTGATACCCCTTGTTCACATCCTCCTCAGGCTTGCGGTATACTGTATACTCGACTTAGCGCGATGATCTTAAAAATATTCACAGATGATTTGCAGACTGCGACTTTACAGATTCTGAAGCTTGAACGAATGATGCTTTAACCTCTGACTCACAAATGACCACGTTGTCAAACTGGTTGCGTCGGACACAGCACTAAGATGACCAATTTCTAGATGTTCTCGTATTATAGAGAACTCATAATACATTTTAACAGAGAAATTAAGAAAATAGCATATTATTAAATTACAGAGTGTATAAGATTAGAAGCTACTGACGGTACAACGCAATAATTATTGCACAAATATATTATGTTGAATTAATGTGCAGAAAGTGCGCAAACGGTATAATAAAGTGTGGTCAAAAAAATCGGGCCATTTTACTTTTAAATATACGAGTACTAAATATTGGCTTCGAATTTATTGGACCACACTGTATGAAGGAGCTGGAAAAAATATTTTTTGTAGTATCATTTTTAATGACTTCTATCGGGAATCACAACTTATTTTTCTGAGGAAGATGCATTTTTACTTTGGAAGGCAATTTTATTTGTCCATGTCAATGGAGTTTTTCTGTTTGTTTTTTCTGTTCTGCACGATTTAATGAAATTGGTAGACTTTTAAAAATGTACAGTATGTTTCGAATTTAATTTCGTAAAACAACTTACTGAAAAAAGTAAGAGCACATTAAAAAAAATTGAATAGTGTTCTTATCTGCGAATGACATTTGAACCAATTGATGAGTGGTCGCAATAACGGATGGAGCATTTGAAAAGAACGTATTTTTCACCACAAATCACGAAAACGTCAATAATTTGAGATCAGAAACCAATTTTACGGTCGACATGCGCAAAGAAAACAGCTTGACATGTAATAAATTAAATTAATGGTGGCGACTACGACACGTTGAAAGCTTTTTTTTCGTGGTGAGCATGTTGGTTTAGATTGGATACCACTAAATGGTTTCCGGACCTTTTTTCAATAACGTCGCTCATAAATCATCCGTGAAAATCAATCTAAAAAATATAAAATAGCAAATTATAGAGATTCCAGACCTATAGAAACTTTCTGCCAGCCATTACAAAAATTTTTGTTACAATTTATTTATTGATAGCAAATTTGGACATCTCGAAAAATCAAACTAGTAGAAATTTCGTGTCTCTCTTTAAGCATTAATTTAAATTTCGACAGAAATGTGACAATAAAACACTTTCAAGACGTTTATTATTTTTTGCATGAATTGATTTTAAAATTTCAAATATTCTTTCGAAATATAGATTTTTTAAAAAGAATGTTTGATGGAAAAATATTATTTTAAAGATACTTTCTTAAATTGTCACATTAATGTGCTTTTTTTTAAAGCAGCGATGTAACTGTTGATGAGGCTGTACTCATATTGGATTGTATTCTAGAAAAATCCGACTTACACCACTATAACATTCATCGCTTCATTTACCAAATGGATGATGCAGTTTACAATATGTAAACTGTATGTCATTGCCTAAATAGGCTGAAAAGAAAAATTGCATAAATCGTATGGAGCATTTCATGTTAGTGGCAGGAGACAGCAAGAATTATGATGGCTAATATTTTGTATGCTAGGTCCAGAGGCCACGACCGAAGTGAGCTTGACCGACAACTAGAAAAGTAGATATGAACTTTTCACATCTGTCGTTCCAATTGAAAAGTGAGAAGCAATCATGCGCGAGTCTCGCTAATGGCCGTCTAAACTCGTGTGTGGTCGCGTCGACCCTCCGAGGACAAAAGATTCGCTCGATTGGAAGACAATTGATAAAATTGTGAAGGATTTAATTCTATTTTGGTTCGTCCGGGTTGTTGTCAGATTGCGACCTTACGTCCCTGGTCAACAGCCAACAAGCGTGACCCAGTGTCCAAGAAGTCAAAGGCTCAATAGACATGCTTCATGCCATTTTGGGATCAAATAGGGCTTCTCAAAATCTAAACGAAACAACAACTAGAATTATTTTTTAAATCATAACATCATCGGGATGTTATTCACACACAATCAATATAAATCTGACTTCCCTAGAGTGTGTAGACTCTAGATATTAAAAATATGTTGACTCATTCTTGCTAACAATCTAAGCCATGTTAAAAGATAATTATCGTCAAGATTTCAATGATTAAAAATTGTTTTCATTAAATTAACAATTGAATGAGAAAATGTTTTGGAGTACGTATTGATCAATGGTAATTTTGAGTTCGGATGGAACAAAGAGGATATGTTTAGAGGGGAAACGCCGGAAGTGGAAAAAGGGTGAATGTTTCTGCACAATGCTGTCAGATTTTTGTTTTTCTTTTTTTTCTTCCGGCCTAGAGCCTGTGAAAAGAAACATTCGATCGTTTAGCATATGCGCAAGTGATGAGTGGGAATCGATTACCGGCCCCGCGCAGATAGGCAATTGTACAGTATAGGCTGCGTTAGTCCTTTTGAAGGGAGAAAGAAAAAATCGTCGCCATCGAGCCAATGCAGCAGAACCAAAAAGATTAATACGTGCGGCACATTCAATAGCGAAGACAGCCCTGGTCCTCTATTCACACGTTAGGCGAACACAAAAGAACTTTTCAGAGTGGTTTCCGATGTTCGAATCAACAAGAAATTGTCAACCAATCCTAAGCGGGAAAAGAAAAGAAAAATACCGCCAAAAATAAATCCAATATACAGGGTGGCCCATAGAAAACAACTTAAAAACAATGATTAATTCTGAAATATTTTTATAATAAATGTCAAAACGAAATATTTCACCGAAAAACATTACTTTGTTTTTGACACAGGTTCATCAACTCCAAAGTTGTCACGTGTCCGTGTGCTAAAACAGGAAGATCGACCACAATTACAATCGATACAATCAAATATTTCGAACAGACTATCATATATCTGTTTGCGGAATAATCATCTGAATTACAATTAGACTTTGTAACCGCAAGCAGCACCCAAAGGGGGGCTATAGTGGGGGTCGGTAGACCAGTTAGGAGAAAAGTTGGATTGTCCTATTTTAACAGGATTTGGATTTGAGACTCTGTCAGGCCATTCGACTTGTCTACTGTCTAAGGCTTTTAATACGATGGACTTAAAGACTTTTAATACTTTTTTAATTGGCTCCCGCGACTTCAAACCTGTGTAACAAGGAAAGAAAAAAAATCCGAATAAAAAATTAAAAGTAGCCAAAGTGTTAGTAAATTATTGGGCTATTGTTAAACCGATTTGATAAAATTAAGGCATGATTGGATGGTTATTCTTGGGCCACACTGTACATTATAATACAACTGAGATGTATTATAATCTACCGTCAACAAACTGAATTGTTTAATTCGAGTAGATCAGACCCAGACGCTGATGATAAACTACTCTGTATTTGTGTAGCTTTCAATATTGCAGTTTCAAAATGAAATATAAAATAAGTTAAATCACAAACTCAACATGTCCTTTTTGTAAAGAAATTGAAAATATCAGCTGCTGTTACATAAAGCTAAAAAATACTAAAAATATAAACATGCAATATATGTGTATAAGAATGTAGATGATTCAAGCAAAAATAAATCTGGAAACTGGGGTTTCTATCGAACTGATGTTCTGTAACAAACTATGTGATCAATATTACTTTCACAAATTCTAATGATGACAACAATAATATTGAGCTAAACGTAATGGATTTTTTCACCAACAAAAAAAGCATATTGCTTACGCTGTGCCGAAGTCCATGAATATCAATCAGTGTTTTCCATTCGCATTTACATGCTTTTTTGGCGAAGGGAAAATCGATTAAAGAAAATACTCGAAAAAAATACTCACGTTTAAAACCTTTTAGATAATCATAAACAGAATTTTTTAATCTTTATAAAATATTACTATTGATTTTCTCATAACATAAGCGTTTTAAATTGCCTGTGACTTAGCTTGAGATTTTAATACATCGTCCCAAAACCAACGAATCCTTTGAATTACGTAGGAATGACTTTGTGACGATTTCAACGAAACGAAGGTATGAAATTCCCCAGTCGGAAAAATACGATTCTCCATTGACATTAAATTAAATTTTGTGGTACAGTTTAATGGAATGTGCATCAAAAATATTTTTCAATTGCTGGGTATCAGCATTACTATTCCAAAACGCATTTCTAATATAATATTCATGCTCGTTTTAAAGCTCGTTTTTAATATGCTAGACGAGCCGGAAGCAGAACCGACGTTGTTTTAATAAAGGCTGGTCGTTAAATACTCGTTGCGAGGGATGCATTACAGTTAACGTCTGAAACAATGATGTTAATTATGCAAATTGAGGCAATAATTTGCGAGATCGTATGATGAAATGATTCAGAGTTGTTTCGCTCAGCACTACACAAATAAATCTAAATGGGCGAACGAAAACAAGATCCACCGAAAAATTAGTGAGACTTGTTCCGAGAGAAGGACCTCAACAAAACAGGGCGCTCGAACCAGTGCTCCTGTCATCAGCCCAAATCTGCTGGGGCCTACTTTAAATAGAATCATCCGTCGAGTGGTTGAGGACAACAAAAAAAAAAGGTTTTGTCGAGCAAAGTGGTCCGGTAAATATTTAACGAATGCTGCAGCACGCAATGAGTGCTGACCATTAGAGTCGCATGAATTGTTAACCAGGAAAAACAAGAATGCGTAAACAATGTTCCGTCTGTCTACTGGAGGAGAACACAGATACGTGTACACGTTATCAGTTGCCCTTAAAAGAACAGAGAATCATCATCACCGATGCTTTTCTTAAGCACCATTTCAACTACAACAATGCTCCCGAAACATGGATCCAGAAACACTGTTCCGTGTTGAAGTTCGGATGAAAACCAAAATGTTGCTGATAACATTTTTTGAAGCAACAAAAGCTGTTTACAAAATAGGAATAAAAATTCTATTTGCAACCAACAATCGCGCTCAACAGAACTCAGCGCTCCGCGCGCCAAATTCAAAGGAGCATGTGCGACAATGGCCCTAAGAGGAAGCGCTCTCAAAGAGCTAGAAAAAGCTCGAGGAGAGCTGGAAGCAGAGAGGTAGCGCGGGAGGTGCTACGCAATCAAAGCTTCTGCTACGAGCGCAAGAGTGCATTCAGTTGTGCATGGCTTTGTAGTAGAAATGTTGCATGTTTCGAGAAACCTGCAACATTATGTTGAATGAGACGTTGTTCCATGTTCGTGGCAGAGTAACCGGGCAACAAATGTTTAGGTGAGAATGTCTCTTCAGGCAGTGTCTCCGTGCCGTCATTTCCGGTCGATGAGGCGCAGGAACTAGAGCTCGACACCACCAACTACCGACGAAAACAGTCTTATCAATTTGATGGATTGATGAACCGACAATCACTCTGTTTTAGCAGTATCTTATCGTAAATGAATTACACTATTCAACGTGATGCTAAGTAGATAATGCGGAATTGCTATCCATTTGTGAAAAAACATTAGCAAAGATGTCTATCTGATGTATAGTGCAAACTAACAACTAAACATTTAGCGAACAAAAAAGAGTTCAGAATTGGAAGATGGCAAAAAGCCGGTGTGAAAAAGTAAGAGTAACTCCCGACTGAGGAGTGTCGGTAAAATCTAATTACTTTTTCTTACAAATGGAGTACCGACAAGAACATGACATTCAATTTAATGTAACATAAAATATGCAACGGATCTGCATCGACTGACTACTCGGGAGATTTCTTTTTTCTTCACTGATCATCAGATTAAAACATCCCCGGGTTTTCGGTGATAATTACATGTCTAGCGCAAAAGTAACTCGAAGTTACCAATTGGATTTCACCCCCCTCCCCCTTCCATCCCCGGAAGTTCAGGAATAAATTGGTATACAATCAATTCTCAGCGTAATTTTAAATTATTTCACCTCGATTTGTTTCCGAACCCATGCAATTTGCTAATAGCACTCTTCTGAAGATCACTTCAGCAAACTATCCTATATATTATTTTGATACAACAAATATCACAATTTAAATCACTGCAATCACAAGAATTCTGAAAATTACAAATAAAATGGTGACTGATTGATATACTTGAGGTATCCTATCTCATTTAATAAAAAGTCTGAAGTGTATTTGATCCCAGATGTTTTAAACTGCGCTGAACCCAGGAGATATGGAATCCTTAGTTTCAATTTAAGCACCATTAGGGGGACGTAATCCTGTAGTGCGGTTGGCTACAGTTAAGTGGACAAAAAAAAATTTAAACTACGCACCTAAGAACCTCAGGCAGGATAACGATTATCCAGCACAAGAATGAGATTGCTTTATTATTCAGATATTGATTAAAAGAAACGGAAATTAGATTTAGTTGCTATGCGGCAGAATATGCAATCTTGGGATCTTTTTCATTTACACGTACAGTGATCGAGAACATTAGGTTTTGTCTACAACAAGAAGTAATAACATTTAAGCTTTATTTTGTCATTTCCATATTCTCGTCAGCCTTGAGGCACAGCATACTGGATACATTTGTTAAATAATTTCCCTTTTTAAGTCACTAACCTTTTTAAAAGTAATTCCAAAACTCCTAGAATTTTCTAAGATACGTACTACAAATACGTAATTATTCTTAATGTTTACAGAGTATTTTATGGATTCTAACAATTTAAATTTTCAAATTTTCCTCAAACTAGTCCATAAAATTCCCAAAACGACAAAGTAAATTTTGTTTGTACACTTGATAATAAGTTTTTATGTCACATAATCGAAATATTAATGTTTTTTATAAAACATTGTTCAGTTTTAAAATGAACCTGAGTCAAGAGGAAGTAAGCAAAATATCTGATATCACATAATTCAATTCTAATTTTGTGTTACTTGGTAACCGTTCTGACGTCAGTTTACCAACAAAAATAAAGAAAAGAAATAGTAGGCAAACAAACCCCCTTTATAATTGGGTTTAAGGAGCGAATAAGCTTTCTTAAGAACATGCATGGTAAGTTCTGATTTTTTCAAAAGCTGCTACGGAAAGTGTTCTGTTTAGAAATCGGTGGAAACGGAAGTTATCCGTTGTACTTCCGAAGGCGCCTCAATGTGTCGACATTAGCTCTTCGCTGCTAATTGGCTATAGTCATTTGCGGTGACGTCAGTTCCAAAAGAAATCCATGTCCCCTTTAATTGGGCACAGCGTTGATCAGCTGTTGGGAGCGGAGGTGGTGATGGTGGTGGTGAGGGGTCCCGGTGGTGAGAGGAGGGGGAAAGAAGGCTTATAGGCAACAGTAGTTGTTGAGCCATTAGTTTGGACGGGGATGGGGAGGAGGAGGAGGTGGGAGGTCCCGGGCCAACTCGTTAATGAAAGAATTCGAGAAAAACACAGACACAGACGCAGCCGCACGAACCTCAATCTAATGATTCCCAGTCGTGGAATCAATATACCCCTGGAGCCAAGTTTCTGATCATTATCATCATTCCATTAGGGCTCTTTCTCCATCCGGTATAGTCACGCGTGACAACAGTTCTGTATACCATTTGCGCGCGTTGGCATTTGCAGACAGCACCTTCGATTTGCGGCTGAGAAAATTAAAACTTAAACAGAAATTTCGATTCCGGTGAAAGCTACATATTTACTTGCATCTTGCACTTTTTAATAAGAAATCAGGTGATTTGGTGACCATTTCGTCATGTGACAGGTGATGACAGATTGAACTTGTAGTCGTTAGTGGCATCTCTCTGGAGCCATTAGTTAAGGAGGTCCACCGGCGTTTCCGCCCCGAAACCCCTAAGGATGTGGCCTGATTTTCTTTGCCTAGAATAAGCTTGCTACCAAGGTAAGGATATTTAACGTGTGCCTGATACCGTACAAACACGGATCCCATGGTTTATTTCCATCCTGGAGAAAAGTGCTAGCAGGAATTTCTCTCGCCCCAAAACTATCAAAGTTATCGGTTGGGATTGAACTTACAATCACTTTAGTGTCACTCGAGTCCTTCCACCAAATCCCATTTTATCGCCAGGAACGCTGAGAACGCATGAAGAGCTTTAATCCAAATAACTATAGAAAGTACTATCATAGAAAGTACTCGTAAGGATTTTCAGTTACATGATTTTTTTTAAACTAAGCAACTGTTGTCATCGGCACTACAACATTACGTATCCACAAAATTGATTTTTAAAATTAATAGAAGATCCTTTCGCAGCCACCACAAGGAACATGGCAACATTGACCACTAGATCTAGCACATGAGGGAACAGAGATTTAAAATATTGAAAAATGAATTCGCACATGGATCACCATATTGAAAGATTACACGATAATCGTCAACATATAATTACCGTTTCATTAATTTTAATCAATTTATCAATCAATATTTTATCCGGGTTATTCTTAACCCAGGCGAAGCCGGGTAACCACCTCGTGATGTTATAATTTAATAAGAAAATATAATAATAGGACAGGGATCGTATAACTTAATTCTATTGTGAATGGCATTACGTGGCTTAAATTGGCGAACTGCTGGTTCCACCAAATTTTATCGTCAACTTTATAGCCGGAAGTGGGCCATTTTTTGCGCGTTCGCGCAAACAGCTCACGCGTCGACGAAAACTGCTGTATAAACGCTCTTTTCAAGTTTTCGTACTTCTTCGTCGAGAGATCGAAAGAGAGAAGAGAGGAAAAAGCTGCCAATCTCTTGAAGTTTGGCAGTAACCGTGTTCGTCCATCCTCCCTAATGCCCAGATGAAAAGCTCAACGGGAGTGAAGAATGGACACGCGAAATGGCGTGGCCACCGACGAGTGGACCAACCAACCGATCGAGTGAGTGGCCAAAAGGGGCGGGGGGGAGGGGAGAAACCTCGTCGTCTCAGTTAGTGTCGGTGGGAAAAGCGAAATCCGAGGCCCCGGAAAATCTCGCACTCGGCCAACATTTAATTAGGAATCGATAGTGTGGAGCGTGGAAAGCGAAGTAAACACGAGTGACCCCCGGCCGCACAAATTCCGCTGTAAATCGCGTTACCGCGTGACCGACCGACCGGAAGCGGTACACTGACACCGGAAATGTGTTAATTAATTCCGCGTCGAGTGGAGAGGTAGTGCGGACCTCGGACGAACCATTTGGTGACGCGCTCAGAAAAATTTCCATTTCAATTAAAAGTTTAAAACCGACGAACTGGAAGATCTGGCAGCAGCGAAACAGGAAGTATAATTGTGGAGAGCGCCACCTTTGTGCTCCCCGAAGCGACAATCACCTCGAGGGGCAAGTTCGCAACCGATCTAGCGGGAGCATTATTTATTATTTTTGGTTCAATCGTAGGATATCAAATTCGAACTCGAATGATGGAATTCGCCCCGGTAACAATTTAATTCCTTCGACATAAATCGGCCCGAGGGAATGAAAGCCATATTGCGAATCACGAAAATGATGTAATTAGAGATGACATTGATTTTTAGATAAACTAATTTTTGAATCGTGACGTTTAACTTCGTTTGAAACTGGATAACCTTCGTTGATCCGATTCGTTAGAAACAATCGGCATAAATTAAATTAAGGATTCAAACGCTGTACTGGTAGAACATTTTACCAAATTCATGTATCCGACTTATAATCCTTAAAAATTAATCTTGCTTCTAAAAATTCAAAGTTAATTATTGTTTTAGACATTCATTTCTGAATTTCTTTTCCTAGAAAATACGATATCAAGTATGCAAATTTAAAAAGAAGTTGATAAAAACGAATAAAAAATGTATTTTTGCTCGATACATAATTGTGTGTTCATCAGTAACTAATTCTCTAGTCACATGATCTTTCGAATGACAGTCACAGAGCTTCTCAATTCTAATTGAAATGTAATCAGCCTGACTCAACCAACCATTTGAAATCGATGGATTTTTCACTTTATTTTTACAAGAATAGTCTGCGTCAGAGACGAGGGAGCGTTCGTCTTTCCAGTGGATTATATGGCGAGGTAAAAAAAGAAATTCTGCCGGATCGCATAAATAAGTCATAAGCAGCTTGCGCTGGATTGGGATCCTGGATCCAGTAGTAGCTCGACTAAAAAGCGAGGACACACATGGCTAAGGGCTAACAATAGAAGATTTTCCAAACTCGGCAGCAGCGGGATGAACACAGCCTCCTCCACTTCGCCCGGGACAGGAAAAGGGATTAACGTGATAAATCAACTGTAATCTTTCAATAACAGTGGCCATCATGTCATTGTGTGACCAAGCATACAACCTCAAGCTCACGAGGAACTATCTTTCCTGGGGGGCACCAAAAAATAAGACACGTGTTCTAAAATTGAGAAATGATAAGTTAATAAAAATGCTCCGAGAAAAATATTGATTGGTTTTCCCAGGCATAGAAAAGACGTTGCAAAAAGCAAGTTCATCAATATTAATGACACACTCGACGTCACTATGGAGACATGAAAGGAAAAAGGTCGATTATGAATATCGACTGTTTTAATAATGTGAACTAAATTATGTACGACTCGTCCCAGGTACTTCTATTTTCCACCTCAGAGTGTGTCGACTGTGGAACGATCTTCTCAAATACTGTGTCTGTTCAAATAGGACAAATCTAATCTTTGTCCTGAACTGGCCTTTTGACCTCTCCGGGACAGCTCGCGGGTAGACGTTGTATAATTGTAATTGGTAGTGGGTAAAGACTGGTGCTAAGGTCTCGGGTTCAATTCCGGGGTACTGGTGGCGTACGACCCTCACACAGCGATGTATAGAGCTGTAGGCGCCATGCACCCGAACCGGAAGTCCTCCTGGCGTTCAACTTTTTCATGTGAACAATGCGGACAACCGTCGGCAATGTTTTTGACCAATATTTGCGATTGATAAAATTCGAAGCTTGCGTTAGACAAATGGTCATCATAATTCATAAATGTACCATCTCTCAAAATCATAAATCTAAAATGATGTGCAAGAAAAACATCATATTGAAAAATGAAATATAGGTGAATGTTGTTGCTAACTTCATACAGCATCAGACGTACAGAGTAATCTCAAGATTTCGGCAGACGAATCGAAAAGTAAATTATCTTATACTGTATCAGTAAAACGTTAGTAAATATCATCAGATATATGCAGTATACACTTCCTCTTCCATTAATGTGGACAACAAAAATAGAAGTTAAAGCAGACCGGTTTGTGTCTATAAAGATGGCATGGGTTACAAACAACCGATGTTGCTGTCGATGCCAAAAATAAACATAACATTGGTTATTAAGTAAAATCTTTCAAACATGGATGGTTTATTTTTGTAGCAATTTTTGTGTTTTGGGCGGCAAAATGAAAAACGATTTCAAAATGAAATGCAAAATCGGTTGCTCGAAAAGTTGATCTTTAAAGAGATGAGCCCATCGTCTACATGTATTTACTTTTAGACATGCGCGTCACATCATTTGTCCGCATGCAAAGGAAGCCATTACGTTCCCGCTTTTCCCGCATGTTATGCCGAAGAGGCAATATAGCCTTTTCAATGAATACTTGGTACCTTACACCGGGAACTTTCCCTGAATACAAATTACAGGTTTATCGCTCAACGCGTTGGTTGCCAAGCCGCTTAGCGCACTCGGCGGTTGCTCGCGGTTTTATATATTTGATCGCTATTTGAGTCATCCTGTAAAGCAGGTGATTTTCAATCTTTTTTAAAGGATATGCCAAATGTTTCACTCCCTCTCTCTCTCGATCCATCCATCCATTCCCAGGTCCGTACAAAGAATTTCAATGTTATCTGCGCACGTACGCTCATTGTGGAAATGTCAGTCGCAGACGCGTTCATTCCTCACGGATAAGGCGAATTCACAATAGATTGAGTTAGCAGTTTCGAGGCATTCTCACATTGCGGTTACAATGAGACGTTGAACCTCGATGTTCCGTTTCGTCTATAGTTCACCGCTATCCTGGCTCCAAGCAGGCTCACAAAAACATCCTTCGACAATAGTAATAAAAGTTTAAAATGCCAATGACGGTTATGAGATTAAATCGAATTAACAAGAATGCCAACATACGTACTGAAAATCAAGACGTTATTGTCTCCTATGTTAAACTGCTTTTGGAATATTTCTTCGATATATTAGCAACAGCGTAAGGCAGCGCAATGACATTTACACAGGATTGTAGCGCTGCAAATTTAACGGTGAACGCAGCTTTTTTCAGTTATTTATTTTGTTGCGTTCATGAGATATATCGGCATCTATGGATGTCGGTGATTGAGGTACTCCTCTGAGCAAGTGGAGGTCACATGGTGAATGGATGGAATCTATCGACAGTTAGGGGTGGACTGAGGGGCACGAGGTTTGAATGAGGTTGGAGTAAAATAAGGGCGTGTCGATAATGACGTCACAGAAGCAAAGATGATTGTGAACATTAGGACAACCAAAAATCACGCTTTCACTAAGCTCGGCTTGCACATTCTCCGGTTGAGGGGAGATCGGAGCATGCTCCGCTACTCATGTGACTAATGCTCCTTCGATCTCTTTGGTTTACACTATAAAATCAGAAGATTTGCTCCTAAGGAGCCTTAACCGCAACACCATTGGTGTCTCTCCAACGCCGAAATGACGCTGACGCTGAGCATGCTACTCGGCTCTGAGAGCGCTACTGAGGCGCTTTCTTGTCGTGCCATTGCCATGTGATTGCGCTCCGTCGCGTTCAGTGAAAACGGATCCCATGCGAGGCTCCCTTCAGAATAGGAAAATTTCTATTCGTGATGAGAGCGATAAACGCTCCTAAGAGTCACTTCTCTAAGCTGCGATTTTTCGGTTCACATAAAAAACAACACGAAGCTGCGATTTTTTCGCTCCTACTTTGAATGCAACGAAGATCGACACCTTAGATTACTAAGGAGCCGATCTTTGGTGTAAACCGCGCTTTGGTGATGCGCGATAGCCAAGATCTACTAAATACTGAAGAGTATCGAATAACTTCTAACAGTGCAACGGGAAATGAAATTTTCTGAACTATGAAGACATACTAATTAGACAAAGTCTTCATCACCGCTATTAACAAATTGGATAAAGTTCAGAAATTGAATCATGCGCGTTTGGATGTCGAATGTGGTATTTGGATAAAATTATAAAACAACCGCTCCAGGGACGGGTTTCCCGACGAATCTTCGGCTCGAAGAAAAATCTTCGGAAGTGAAACGTCACCAAATTATCCAATCACAGGGCGCCGAAGATTTGTCGGGAAACCATACACAGGCTAGTACAGAGTACCAGAAGTCAGTTTTGATGACCGCCCAGTCCACACTTATCGCTTTCCACTGAAACGTGATGCTCATACAATGGACTTGCGAAAAGACTCGAAAACTCGAAACTCTCAGAGCCATTATTGTCGCGCGAGGCGCGTTGGTTTTAGTGGTTGCATCCTCGCCAGCGAAACTATCGCTTCACGCACTATAAGAATATATTATTAGAAGACGCCCCACCAGCCAGAATGGGTCCGCGTTAGCATCGCAACGCCATTTAACAGCAGGAAATTGGCCGTAATTTTCAGAGAACTCGACTCAATAGAATAATTTAGGTGCGGCTGATTAGGAGCCGCTTGTTTCTTCAGCGACGCCCGGCCTGCCGTTGTTTCAGAGCTGTCCCAGTTCGCTCTTCTCATTGTTTAATGTACCGTAGGATTGACCGAAGATAACTAGAAATTTACTACTAACGTACTTATTCAGCCAGGCGTGAAAGAAATATCGCCGACATTTGCGTGTGTCACTCACTACTGCGAGCAATTATTTCATTTCAAAAGAAAGAAAATTAGCTAAACCCATTAGCACTTCCATCTTCGAAATTACGTCACGTCGTTTGAGAGACTGACTTATAGGCCAAGGTTCGATTCCCGGTGTGGGTTCTCGGATCGAAGCACTATCTTTAGTTTTAGGAGAGGATCTGTTTCCTAGGATTCAATTCCCGACCCAAACCTCCGGAAATATCTACGTTCGCCTTCCTTCAGAATGAAGGTGGAAGGTGGAACTCATGTAAGTATGTCATCAGGAATACGTTAAAGATCCCTAACTTATTAAAATTCCTGGACAGGAGCCGATGGAAAAAAGATGGACGAAAATACACTAAGATGGTGGAATTGCAGGACTACAATTTGACATCACTTGATAATGACGACATGACTACAATTGGTAATGACGAAAGTCGCGGATGAGTTCTTCATTTTCTTAATTTATCTTTGAGAAGATATGTTAAATTTTTCTTTTAAGCTATCTGTGTTACCGAGTTTCAAATTGTAGTCCTGCAATTCCACTATCTTAGTGAATAGTCAAGATGTTTCTAGGACCATCGGCTAATAATCTTTACGGGAGCTCTGCGGATTACAGAAAAAGCGCTACTAGCGGCGAAAATTGCAAACCCGTCGTCACTTTCCGAATGACCGAGATATGCGCCACCCAGTGATAAAACGAAACGTCCACTGCAATATGACAGCTGCATCAACATGCTAAGGTGCAATTCCAAATGTCATAAACCATGTACTCATTTTTCAGTCACATATTCTTTTAGCCTTTTCCTTACAAGTGATTGTGTTTCAGTTTTAGTTTAGGTAGTCTTATTATTGCGTCATTATTTTTCTCTACTACGACTAGATATTAATGTTTCATTTTAAATAAGCTATGTCTTGTGAAATGGATTTTTAAGTAGCCAGTAGCTTAGAAATGTTTCGAGATAATACATGATGCAATGTACTACAGTATGTCCTGGTAAAATTGTGCTTGTGCAAATATGTTGTTTACCAAGCAGAACACGAAACTGAATTTGTCTGCTCATCGAATAAATGCATGAATGCATTTACGTTTTGCTTTTCTGCGCTCGTCTTTGGAACAGTTTTATCGTTGAAGAGCTTACACAATGGGGGGGAGGTAGAAATTGTCAGTTGACATATTCCACAATGATATTAGCCGAATTGCTTGTACTAAAGAATACGATAGCTTCAAGTGGTTTTGTTTTCTTGAAAGTGCACAATGCCGCAGAAACAGAACCAATAAATTTCAAATCTACGTTTATTTTTAGATACGAGCTCTCCAATGCAGTTGTATCGGAAATGTTAACCCTATTTGTAGACGCAATTTTTTTTCACATATCGCCTAACCAAACTTTATTTACGTGTAAATGTTTACGGCTTCACTAGTTAACGATCAGCCTGCCCTCAATGTACCTGTAGAAATAGTTAATGAGATCGTTCCTACGGAATCGTTAAAAGTATCCAGATGGATAAAAACTTTCAAATGCTGTAGAGAATTTAATCATGTACACGGAGATTCACCTGCACTCGGCTAACTCGAATTCCATATTAATCGTGTAAAAGTTCTTCCGATGGAGAAAAAAATAATGATTACAAGGGCTGAGTTGATAGTTCTTTGGCTGATTATAGTAGCATGGATGATTAAGGTTTTCTTATCTATATAAAAAAGAGAAACAGCCGGATTATGAAGACCTATTTACATAGAAAGCGAGCTCCATCGGGGAACGCAGAATGTGCATAGCTCATTGCATTTTTGATTAAATTTGCATATCGGTTATTCGAGAAATTTTTCTCATCCCTCGACATTCGAAACTTGTTTTGACTAAAGGTGACTTTTCATAACGCGATCCCATTTGGTAAGAAAGAACTAACAAAATCAAAAATAGTTTCCGCTAAACCTGCTTATACCAAATGAATATTTTTTCTTTCTGAATTTCAAACAAAGCCAGTGAATGCATTCATCACATTTCCAAAAATCGAGCTCTTTCTAAAGCTGGTTTCAAATTCACTTTAGCTGCTTGTCCTATCCAATTGTGTGTGATAAGAGATTTTTTTACTTCCGCCATTCAGTTGGCTAAAAATATATTTCAACAACTGCGATTGTTCGTTCGTTGCTGGCGTCATGCATAAATAATGCCGTACGAAAATTGAAACTGACATGGTCGCTGTACAGAACCTTTTTAGATTATAGGTTTACGCGTTCGAGTCTGAGAGAAATTTACTAACAACTGAAAAAAAAAACTTAGGCAACTTTCGTAGCATCTAGAATGTCGTCATCGCCCTTATCAACATTTACGGCAGATACAGTAACCAAGTAAACATATACGAATATAGTGTGTCCAATATTGCATTTCAAGTGCAAAATTCCCTATTCATTTAGTAGTACAATGGTTCTTAGATAAATATTTATTATGAGCTGTGAGGTGCTCCGTACTGTAAATATAGAATCCATTGAAGAAGTACTCTTAAGTTTGTTTTAAATTGCATGGTTGAATAACTTAAATCACAAATTAATTATCATATGAAACGATGGTGTAACTGGATATTTGGAATTTTTTAGTTATGTGCAAAACTGTAATCTTGGCATATCAAACTATCGAAAGAAGATACCACCGGCGTCTCCATTGCATTTACTATATCTGTCTACCATTTGCAAGTACACTTTGTATTATAAATATAAAAGAATTATAAATATCATCCTGGTAGAAATGGGGTTCTACAATCTTTTTTAAAAATATTCTATATAATATACTCATTTGGGCCAAAAATAGGCTAGGTTACTTTTTTTGCCGTTTAAAACGACGTACAATCATCCAAAGTGAGTTAGTACAATCAAATCAGGATCAATAAAACAATTATAAAGTTCTGGGAAAATTCAGTTATCGAGTTAAGTCTGCATATCATTATAAATATATATATATAATTAGTTTCGGTGCATATAAATAATTTAGTTTCGGTACAGGAAAACCTGTCTGCGATAATTAGATACTGTTCCATCATACATAAGGGAGCGTTCCCACATTCGAGTACACACTACTGTAACACTGCCGTTGTAGTGTGGGGAAAATCGTAATTTGTTTCACATTATTTCGATAATTTTTATATGATGTTTCTTTCGCGAATCTTCTACAGAGACAACACTGTTCAACAACACGAGGTGATCTGACGTCATAGGCTGACCTTTTGTTTGATTTATTTTCTCTTGACAGCGCAATTTCACACGACTTTTTTAAAATCGGGCTCGACTTTTTCGGACTTTAGTTCATTTCACGAACAAAAGAGGACACGATGCTGTTTTCTGCAATGCTAAACGCAAATAACAACAATTTTGTATCTGGTTGCGATAAAGCGCGCAGGCAGAATGAAATTGGATACGGAATTCGTCATGGGCTCGGGATTTTTCCATTTGCCATGATTGCACGCTGCGAGTCGGATGGCCTGGAACAATTTCGAATACGACAAACGCACGTATTGAATTTGTTGTCGGGGATGGTGAACCCCAAACATATCCACCTGAGATCCAGTGCCGCCTGGTAGGGGCACCAGGAAAATTCTCCAACGTCTCGGAAGATTCTCCGCAAGAGTTTCGGTTAACGCTATCGTATTCCATTTAAGGAAAGATCCCAGGAGAGCACGCCATGTGGCGGAAGTGCGTCACGCAAAGTATACTTCACAGCAGTACACATCAGATAGTCCAAACGACATCGACTACCGCGTCCTCTACTGCCTAGATAAATACTGTTTAGTGGACACATAAAGAGACTGCAAACACGAATTCACGAAACTGTGTCATGCGAATCATCAGTGATGTCATTCTGCTAGGGAATGACAAAATGATCCTCCTTGTACTTCCTGTGAAATGTTTCTAGCTTTCTTAATGGAACAAGTGTGTAAATCGGACGACGTGCTCTGAATGTATAACATAACTTGAACTTATAAATAATTTATAACTGAACATTTACATGTATTTTATTTGTCTTATTTAGATACAATTTTATGCGCGAAAAATAATAACTCACGTACGAAACACCTGGCAAATCAGATTTTCATTGTTTTAGCGAATACAGTAATCGATTCTACGTTTCGTTTCCATTTTGGCAATTGTCTTGAACTATTTGTTAAGCAGGTGTACCAGCATTTTCACAATAAAATCTCACCAGGAGGCGACCTGGTAATTTTGCCTAGCCTAAGCGTAAACCTAGATAGGGATCTTTAACGTGTACCTGATATCGTACAGAAACGGATGCATCGGCTTCACTTCCATTCCGGAGAAAAGCGTTTGTAGAAATTTCTCTCATGGGAAAAATGACAAACGTCTCGGTCGGGAATCGAACCCGCGATCACGGGAATATATGTTCGACACGCAATCACTGTGCCACACTAGAAGCATATAAATTATTTCGAATTCCCGGTTGCAAAATTTGAAAGGACATTTGACGAGCAGTGATTCTATTATAAAAGATGCTGCCCCTGGTGGCGAGGCAATCACACACGGCAGTTGCGTGCTGCAGCAAAGCTCGTGGTTAATTGGACAAGCGAATCTTCGGCACACAAACTGAAACGAATCGCCTGGACGTCTCAGGGAAAGCAATTCCCACTACGTGACCAGGTAGTCGGTAACAATATCAAACAATAATAACAAAACGTTAATATTAAGCAACGCCCAAAGGCGTTGATGG
>JAQGBY010002690.1:0-21881 GCA_034698785.1 Mycogona germanica | reverse complement strand
ATTCCGTCGCTAGCGAGATATGATGGTGTACTTACGGTATGTTCATTTTTATGCGATTTCATTGAGCCGTTCTGAAACTTTGCTCTGCACACCAAAATCCAATTCTTTGTTTTATAATATAGGATAATCGTTCTCAGTATCAATTTTAATCAATGTCGTGTTATTATTTTTTATCTGTTATATTCGGAGTCTGTGAATAGATTAAACTGATTTATTCCTTCTTATCACCGGTACCCTGAATTATGTCTTGCAATTGTTATCAGTTTTTAAAGTAACTTATCCCCGATGTCTTAAAATCAATTTTGTTTTCCAAAAATAATTAACAGAATTGGGGCTTATGACGCTGTTTTTGTTTTAGAGGAGAAAAACAAAAATAAATGACACTACTGGCTTCCGTTTATTTAGAGGGGCGGAACGTTTTCCCAAGATGAAGGAAGAGTAAATAGTTCTCCCGCCCCCGGAAGAAATTCTCCATCAACTAACCTACTGGATGATGATGATGATGATGATGATGGCATTATATCGGATCCGTAATACATTCCCTGAATCAGCCCTGATCGATGGAGCGATGATACCATGTATCTCGAGATTGACGTCGCGAACAAGTCGGTATACAACAATAAATTAATAATGTAGATTCTTCCCCACCATCCGCCAACACAAAAGGCATCCGAGGAAATGCATACACTGTACAATCTTTTGTTCGCGAAATTAATTTAGCCTAATAGGACGGAATTTGTTTCGAGAGAAACTACTTCGCAAAATTGATTTCTGCATGGTTATATCAAAGTGCACCACTTTTGCGAGTTCCGAGAACTGGAATCGTCGAAGAGGAGTTCCAAGACAAGGTTGAAACGTGTCGATCCATGGATCCATCGTGTTTAACACGTCTATATCCCTAACAAAAAAAAAGTTGTTTCGTATACTTTTTAAGTAAACATTTTTACATGCAAGTGTCTACATCTCTTAAATCACCAATCGCTCTTGTTATTCCTGAATGGTTTCGCTCTCCTGTTACATCAATTTGATTGGCAGACATTTCGAAACACTTCCTGTCACATTTCGGCTCCAATTCCGGTCCATCCGCTTCAAACGAAAGCAACAAAGTTTCGCAAATTTGCATCAGACAAAGTCCGCCGAGCTTCGACAAAGTTTCACACAGTGTCTTATTACGGGCACAACGGGCCCAACGTGTACAGCGCGTTTCGACTGAATTTCCTAATTAAGCATGCAGCGGCTTAAGATTATCATAATTGGTTGGCTTTCGACGAGACTGGAACGCGTGGGAGGCGCCACCAGCAGCACCACGATCGAAACGACGTAGTACATACATAAACATGACTCGGGGAGGGTCTACACGCATAACACATAACGGGAGGTCCCGGGGGCGAACTCGTCGAGCGGAAAATTGGGCGCCTTAAGACTTAAGCCCGGCGCGAAGCGACAGCCGCAGAAGAACCCGGGGGCCGAACTTCGTCTTCCCCCAAGGCCTCTAACGACAGGATAGAAAACTCTTTCCCTTTCCCCAATATGGAAAACTTCACGAGGGGAAAATTGTTCACCATTAAACCATCATTCTCCTTCATAACTATTCTCCCGAGTTCCCCCCATCTCCCCAGTTTCTCAAAACAAAAAATAAAACCTGGAAAATCGAACGTGTCGAAGTTTCAAAAATATTTTTGGTCTCTGGTAACTAAACTTGTTCTATATTTTGGTTTACAGTAACTTATTTACAGTAAATTATTTTGAAGTCCAGTTTGGTACGACACATTTGGAGATATTGGTGACATCGGGCGACGTTCCAGATGATCATTTAGTTCATTGCAATTTTTGCAGAACCATGATTGGAGAACATACAAGTTCGGCTCTTTGGAACTGTTATTTTGTCTGCGGTTAGGGCCTAAACAAAATGACACTTACCATGGAGCCAAACAATGAAATGACCGATCGTGTCAATAATTTTGTTTAGTTTTCGTAAAATCGACGACGTCATGCTTTTGATGTGGAAACGCCATTTTTTAAGTTTGAAGCGAAAGGGAGATTTTCCAGAAGTTGGTAAGGATTATTTTAATATTAAATATTGAAAATCGAGATCCGATATTCCGTCGCTAGCGAATTATGATGGTTTACTAACTGTATGTTAATTTTTATGCAATTTCATTGAGCCGTTCGTGAGTTAGTCTCCGGACATGAAAATCAAAATCTCTTGTTTTATAATATAGGATATGATCTCTTTTATTGCAACCTGTCGTTGTACACGCCATTTTTGCAAACAAAATAGCAATCCATTCACTTTAATTATTATATTTTTTACACACATATGAAGTTTTTCATATGTATCATATCATCAATACATTTTTTGTGAAGGCGCTTGTTGATACAGTAGAACTGATACTGTAAACCAACAAATGGCCGCCGCCGGCACAAAAACGTACAACGCGCAAAGAATATGAAAATTCGAAAAAAAGATCAAACACTGGAGTCTAAGTACAGTACGAAAGTCTACAAAGTCATTCTTTCTAGTTTCGCTTCAATAAAACGACATGGGGAAAGCATTCTGAAATATATCGGATTATTAAGAAAGAAACTTGTGTGGAGCGAAAGAGAACCATCACAAAAATAGATCAATGCGCAGCGCATATTTGGGTAAGTAAAATGCAGGCATCCATGAAGAACAACAACTATACCGGGGAGGGAGGAAGGGGGTTGGCGAGAAGAAAATGTGATTTGAGAAATCAACAACAGCGCTCCGAGCAATCGAGCCACGCTATAAATGGGTACAACTTTCACTTCGCCGTAATGGCAATTACCGACACCTTAGCAACAAATTGGAAGCCGCCAAGAAAAATCGGAAACACGGGACGAGACAGCACAGAAGAGCGCGCTCAACGAACTGAAAATCCTAGAAGTCACCTGAGGAGGGGTGAGGGACCACTTCTAGGTCTTCCAGTTCGTTGTGCGGAACAAAGGTTGACGGGTTTTCTAATTCTAACGCACCAGTAGACGACCCTTACCTGATGATGCCAAGTCATCGAGGTCCACTCGAAACGAAGTCAACATCATTTAAGAAGCGATTAAGCCTTTAAAGGCGGGTAATAGGAATTCAATTCCCGGTCGAGACCGTAGTAATTTTCGGCCGAGAGAAATTCCTACACGCGCCTGCCTTCGAAATTGGAAGTATAAAGTACTGTAGTCATTGATTTCACACCTACGGCGAGGAGAAGAGGTCTCGAACCGACGTAGCTGTCCTGCCGTCTGATTGCGGTCGAGTTATGTTGCTGCCCCATGTTGCGAGGCAATCACACAATGCACCCGTCAAACTCCGAAATCTCCGGATTCCGGGCAAATTTTTAGATTTTTTGTATTAGCTACCAAAAAACATCTGCCACATAAATGATTGCATGCACTTCTTGGTTATCCTCGAATACGTTTTTAGGAAATCTGCGAATGATGTTGTCGTAACCATGAATTTCATAATTATGAGACTATAATTGACCGCCTTGTTTAATAACTGCGTCTCATTTTATGAGTTACTGCGAATTTGAGTAAATTCCATTGTTTTACCAATCAATGGGCAGACCAAATATTTACAAGCTACTGTAGCTGGACCGAAACTATCAACGAACCGAACGGTCAATCAAATAAATTACACATCTCATGTCCAAATAGTATCGGACAATTATTTGATTACTAGCAATCAATTTCCCCAATTCCCCGAACGCACACATAAAATATATACATAGAAAATGGACACACACAAAACTCAATCCGATGAACTATGATTTCTCAAACGGTTAGCGAAATAGTTGATATGGCAGCTAAAAGCCCGTCCTACGAACAGACTAAACGTAAACGCAAGAACTGAACGAAGACAACTAACGAAATTATATATTGTAAATAAATACAATAGTAAATTAACATAATGATAATAATTTTCCGTTTCTCAGATTCAATTTTGACTTTTGGAGGCACTGAGAAACGTCACTGTTAAGAAACGCCAACGATGGGAAACGTAAATGATGGAAACGTCAGTGGCAAAAAGTGACGTAGTTCTTATTTGTCGTTTTCCATTGGTGGTGTGTATCTTAGACGTTTCTCGGTATTGTCATCGCTGACGCTTATTGGTGCTTCCGTTTTTCAATTTTGACTTTTGACAAAGTGACGCTTCTGGTAGTTGACCTTTCTGGTGCGTGACAGACTCGTATTCGAGGGACACAATTTCACCAGTACTCTGTGTTCTATAACCGAAAACCCGCAACGGGAATCGAACGCGGGACCACCGCACCACCACCACTCTTAACTGTTGAACTACCGACTAGGCCATCACGAGTCTCGCAATATTAACTGTAAATCAGTTGGTGGCTCTTTGCGGTTGCCGTAGTTTGATAATCTGAGAACTACCGAAGACACTATATCGATTATTATGTTTCTACTATCGCCAAACTTCCAGGTCACCAACTTTCCAGACAGTTGGAAAATACTGACCAGAAAGGCTCCCCCGGGGCGGACATGTTCCCAAATCTATGGTTCGGTGAATCCATGCGCGTGTGACCAGTCTGTCGTCAACAACGGGTCCATCCCCTTCCCTCCTCCCTCCAGCACCACGACAACCCCGAATAAAGGCCTATTCCGTACACACGCAGCATATATGTAGAGAGTGTGGGCGTTCTGATACAGGATTTTTGTCATCGGCGCAGGAGCAATTAAAACGAGCTTATTTCTGTTTTGGCGTTGGGGGGATAGACTGGGGAAAAAAACCGCCTGACTGGCGCGAATGGAATCTTGATGAGGCCATTTGTTGTGCACGGCTGGCAAAAGCATACGGCCAGCTAGCTCCCAGCAGTATGAACGCACTGTTGCGAAAACCGACTAATCACATCATCACACGTCCACACACGCAGCCCAGTGCCAGTGCGGTCGCTTGACCCTACCCCGGTGTCGGCGTCTCAAATGGGAATTCGGTAGACATTTAAGTTCTGATCGGACCAAATTCGAAACCCCCACGATGACCAATCTGGCAATCTCGATTTATTAATCGAAAAGTACTAACAGGAAATCAGGTTCCAGAACTGTCATGTCGACCTGGGTATGGGTTCTGATTTGGACGTCACCAAATCAGCCAATCACAGGGCGCCGAAGATTCGTCGGGAAACTATACCCTGGTCAACACAGCAAACGCGATCAGACATCAATTCTTTTGAGTAACAAGTCTCAAAGACATTACTCAATTCCAATGTCCACGTGGTTCAATTTGTTTCCGCTGATCACGTTCCAAAGAATTAGAAAGTTCGTTGCAGTTCAAGGTTTATAAAAACTAGAGAAATTACCCCCTAGAGAAAGTCCCCGTCATGTCAGCGAAATGTTTTTAAATATTTGAAAACCCCGTTCCCTCAACGCGTCATACGTGTCCCTCATACGTAATATTGGTTTTTAATTTATTTTCTAGCTTTTTCAAACGCTTGACAAATTAAATTTTAATCTGTTTAAAACACAAAAGCCTTTTATTCCGAATTTGTTAAATGGCTGTCTAAAGTATTAAACGATTTACAAATGGAAAATATTGAAATACGACTGGCAGCATCGTGATAGTAACAGGGCTATTTTGGAGAAGTGAAGACGCCATATTTAAATTATCTTGCGGAGGGCATTTTAAATGGCAAATTTGTCGAGAAATATCCAAAACTGAGATAAGAAATTACTTGCGCTCGACTTTAGCTCAAATTTTATTCAATTTCGTCAAGCTGCTCGTAAGTAAAGTTGGAAACAGACAGATTAAAACTTCAGATTCTATAATATAGATAGATGTGGCATTGCTAAGATTTATAGATCCTCGTTTTAAACCTTGGTTTCATTTTTTAAAAAAAGGATCAATCATCTTTATCTTAGATATTAGGCAGATACAGGGTTCTTTAACCATGGTTGTTTCACCGGCTTTCTTCATAATTAACGTTGACGCTAAATACACGTAACTATTTTTTAAGGAAATCAATCGTATTGGGGGAGGGGGGAGGTCTGCACACCGATCCCGAGAATTTACATAAATGAAAGTTTCCTCCCCTCTCTAAATATGAGCGACATTAATTACAAAGCCGTTGCTTAATTACGTAGGATCAAAAAATTTCTATAAAAGCCCCGCCGCATAATTAATGAAACGACATTTCACAGAGTACCCCTCCCCCCACCCCTTCAGATACATCGAGGTGGTTAATGGTAGAAAAATTAAGTACAACCTGACGAAACTGGTTGTTGGGCAAAAAACATCATGGAGCCGCAATTGGAAAGCAATGAAAAATTTGCAGGTAAGGTAGGAGGACTTCGTAAGAACGAGTGCACGTCAGGCCAGATGCCCATCATGCACTGCTGCTTAACTACAGTAATTAGACAATAAAACTAATTAGGACTTAACTTAAGGAGTACGAGGTTAATTCCAGCGCGCGCTGGTGGAGTCGGTGCAATTTTTCTTTTCTGAATTCATTTAATTACCAAATTCTAATTTTAGTCAACCCGTTTCTTAATTAACCTCAATTCAACAAGAGGTTGGTGACAATTTATTCACCAGGTTTGTCACTTTTTCTCATACAGTGTGGAACAAGAACTTCGAAGAAGCTTTTTAAAAACAATTATTCAGATGTGCCATCATAGTGACACCAGCATCATGCCTGTGAAAAAGATGTACTGCACGGCAACACTGAAGTGTTAACTTCCGCCGCTAGGTTCGCTGCGCCGCAACGTCGCTAATAGGAGGGGGGGGGGGGAAACTGAGGCGTCCACCGTGTCACATCGGCGAAATGAAGCTAATCATGCAATGGCCGTTCCATGTTGACGTTATCCGTTGCAAAAATACGACGGGGGGAAAAGCATGTCGTGTTCGGTGAACCGTGTGTGTACGCGGAAGCGATTCCAACAGCAATGGCAAACATATTTTCGCATGAAGTGCGCGCGGCGACTGAGTTTTTAGAAAATTGAGAGATAACGGGGAACTGGTGGGCCTGGAACTTACGGGGGTCCCGAATTTTTCCATCTCATCTGATGTAAATAAAAATAGTAGCGTGGAGCTAATCAACTGAACAGGCGGCTTCGTCATCAACGTGCGCCACTTGAGCCTCTCCATCATCATGAGACCGGAGTTTATAGAGATTTTATTCGTAGCATAAAATTCGGGAACATTGCTTACGACCGAAAAAAAACTTAACCGTTTTTTGTTTTCCAATTTTTCGAGTAATTTAAAATTTAAAAAAATATTTCACAACATTGCTTCAGCTTCGACGGAGATAACAATGTCTAACAATGACAACAAATAATTTATCCAATACCCAGTTCGCATTATAATATTCGATCATTTTAGCCTTTTTTTTCGTTTGGAATTTTCTCCAAATGCTTTCTTTTTTACACAGGCTCGAGATTGTCGGCTCATTTTTCGATCGTTCCAGACAGACGCTCTATCTTGTTGGTTTAAATGTTAGTTGCGTTTCAGAAGACACTTTCTTTCTATATAAACAATTTAGATGAAAATCTTGTTTGATTGTTCGGCGAACAGATATCAGATACCTTGTATGTTCGATATTATTCGTTCTAAAGAGTGCGATTGTGGTTTAGAAGGTACTATATTAATATTAGTATTACTATTATTAGTATTAGAAACAAATTTTTCGACCAGATCAATGTTGTGAGTGGTACGAACAGTGCCATTTTTCCCCTCAAGACGTTCCACCGAATTAGGATTGCCGATCTTCAAAAGTCCAGTTTATCTCTGTGAACTCTATTTAAGCCAGAAACCGTATTTATTTAGTCAGGCGCAAACATTTTATAATCTTTTCAGATGAATATCATTTTTGCACACTTGATATCTCTTCTAAAACAGACGATTTCGGAACGGTTCCAAAAAAATTGAATTTTATAAATTATTTCAGACGATCTGATACAATGAAGAGATACAGCTTGCCTGGTTTTTTAAAAACACACTGTAAAATTTCAACTGCGATAGTAAAAAATCAAGTATGTATCTACGTGCAGGTGTTACTTCAACTCGGTAGATACTTGGTTTTTATCTGTTGCAAATAAATATTAAAAACCGACATCTAATCGATGTAAATTTCTCCAGTCTGTCGATTCCACCAGAGGCCCAGGACTTTTCTCCCTAACGATATAACTGGAAATTCGGAGGAATCTGCCGAAACAGTATCACTTTGCAGATGCTGATTTGTTATTGAATTTTACTTAATTTTTCTGTTGGATCGTAGAAAATTCGGTTACAGACTGCACAGAGTGAACAGCCCCCATACACTGTGACAAGTAAGCAGCCCCCCAGACAGTTGACAAAAAAAAAATACTAAACGCGAGTTTTAGTCAAATCACAACACGATAGATTTATTACGGCGCGAACTTGCGGATCGTAAAAAATAATTGTGTTTTTTTATTCGCAGCCGCGTGTCGTAACAATAGCTCGAGCCCCAAATGGATGAGGGGAAACTCGTAAAGAGACTGGAACCTGACCCAGGTCTGCGGGCCTGACGACCCGGTTCCTCATCTCAATCTGAAAAAAAAAACCAATCCTATCATTTATGTATGCACACCCAATTCATTTTTCCGGGTCAGCACTGCCGGAAATGTAACAAGAGAGAACATGTTCGCCAGTACCCCAGGTCCAGTGTCACTTTCCCTGCGCCCCCACCACTTCCGGGCCTCCCGCTTTTTTGGTCAACATGAAAGCCGGGGCCCTGAAACCGGTGACCCGACGCGTCACCACCATCTTTTTATTTTTTCGATCGCGCTCACCAGGGGGCGCGCCGCTCGGCAGGCGCATCACGAGCGCAGTCATATTCCCGGCGTCTGAACACGATCGTCGTAATTCATTCGCTTTTATCGACCTCTAGGCTTTTTTTTCCCACCACGCACCACGCTCATATAAATTCGCATTCGTAAGATAAGCATTTTTTTTTCTTCGGGGCAGCCGATCAGCCAACGTGATTTTACCATCTATCCCCCTAAGTATGGGGAGAGAGGAAAGGGTGCAGGGAAAGCGGGGGTGAAGAGGCGAGGAGAGGCCATAGTTGGGTACTTTGTACTAAAACCCGTGTCTACGCAGGTTCTGTGGGTATGAGTCCACTCGACGGGGGCATTCAAAATTAACCAAAACATTCCGTACATACCCCCACTGTTATTACTTCTTGATGACTGGTTGCGCGCGTATTTATTTAGAATTTGGTCATTGAGCAACCCCAGGGACATGGAATTTGGTGCAGAATGAACACACCATTGGAAACACTAATGCTTCACGCAAGCTTTGTTTGTTCGAATTAAACATTAATTTAAAAAAAAAACGTTTTACAATCCGTAGATTGAATTGAGTTGCAGATGCTGATCCCGTGGTTCTCAGAATCACAATTACATTTCTAAGAAATGATCCCCAGAACACGGTTTAAAAACATTTCCTTCTTCGATAATTATATTTAATTGAATAAATAAATCAAAAACGATCCCGAGCGGCCCCATACGAATTATACAGTTTTCGAACTCACATTTTCGGCGTCTTTGTTGTGAACGTAATGGAAAACCAGTCCTTCCAGCAGAAGAAAATCGAAGCGTGTGTTAATTTTTATTTGTAAAAAGTGGATCGGAATAGAACTGGTCGCTAAGTTAAAGGATACTCGGCTACTCCACAATTCGGCGGCGCCTCTCAAATTGATTCTATTTGATCTGGATCCGGACTCCGATATAAACAAAGACAAATATTTTCCAACAACCACCATTGGCAAGTGAAAAAAGGTGGCATTCCATTATTAACGCAACCCATTATGATTATTAGCCTAGCATCAACGCCGTGGGTCGCGGCAGTCGACCTGTACCACCCCACATTCATCAAGGACCAGGCGCTATAGATGAGCTGGAACTAGCGATTAGAAAACCATCTCATGAAAATAACAAGCGGGAAAGACAAAAAAAAACCAAGGACACATCCTGAGTCAGACCATAGATGGAAGGCAAGTATACACAAAAACAATTAGGCCCAATGCAAACCCAGGATACACCAAAAAACACGTTCAGGCTGTGACGCTAGGGGGAAGATATTTTCATTGGAGATGGTCCAAATTTCACGAATCTCGACTTTCGCTCATGACGGAGTTGGCGACGAACTCCTAGCTGGAGGAGGCGTGGATTTGTGTATCGTGAAATCGATACCCAGAATAATCAGTCTGCGCATGATAGCTATTGTGACCTCTGGTGGCGTCCCAGAGAATCAGTTTGATTTCGTGACAGTCACAGCAGACCATTCAACAGTAATCAGCAACTGGACCCTAATTCGGCCAACGTGATCTAACTACCTGTGGTCATCTTTAGATATTGCACTTCCAGCGTTCCAGACGGGCGAATTTACACGCTTAGGAAGGTAAAGGCGACAATTGTAACCTGACATCAGCAGTCGTACGACGAAAGGCGCGCCACCTAGTGTTAAAAAGCCAGGCGACCACACACTCCCCAACCCCTTTATTTATAAACACACACAACACACAACGAACACTGTCACTGGGAGACAAACGAAAATCGCCTAATCGAATTACCGATCCTTCCTTGTCCCCCCCCATCCACCTCCTTCACCCGGAGGGTCTAGTGCTCATTAGAAGGAGTAGGCCAAGCGAAAAGCCATTACGATGATGACATTTATCGATTATCGTTTTCGGTTATAGGTGACAACGAGTTTATCGGAGCCAGGGCCTAATGTTTCGGATTGATGAACGACGCGCGATTGAGTCAGTCGCAAACTCATCATGTAACAATGGATGTGATGCAGGCAAATAGCAATACTCTGACGAAAAAAAATTAAAAAGCTGTAAACGTAGTCACAAATCACATTCACACATAACTCCACTCCCCCTCTCTTCCCATTTAAATCTGAGTAAACCAATTTTCTCCGAGCACGAGCCAACAGATTTCAACGCGGAAATTGCAATTGCGGTGGAATTTGATTACGCCGAGGACTTTCATATATTTATTTTTTCATGCTCTAACTCGCCGTTATCCACCAATTCTGGTTACAATGAAATACGAACGTTGTCGGCTTCCAGGAAATGACCAACGTGGATTCCTCTCTCTCGGCCCGTCGTCCATAATCAGAAATCACACTCTAGCTTGTTTAGCTGGCCGAAATTGCAATAACACACCGTTTGTGAGAAACTTAAAAGTGCACAGTTGTACTCGCCTGCCGCTAGAGGGCAGCACGTCACCATCAATTTAATCCTCCTTTATTGAGCATGCTCCTTGCCATATCATTGACGTCAGCGTACACACTCTCCTTCTGACACTAAAATTGCGGGTTTAGTCAGATTTCGATTTAGTGAAAAAAAGCCCAGTGTCTTTGTGACGGATTTAACCGCGTGTTTAAAATAAAAGCAACCCCTGTGCGACGGGGAAACGATGAAAACGTTCCCCACAAAGCCGGTAGGTGGCGTGTGACTGAGAAACTGGACCAGACAATAACGCCACCTGGCGAGCATTAAACTCTCGAAATACCAGAACGTACGATACTGGATCTCCCCCGTCCATAAATCTGTCAGCCCGGTCTGTGTGTGTGCGCACCCGGGGTATCCATGCAGGATACGGAAACCCCCAAAAGGAGCCCCACCACCACCCTCATTCGGTGGAGTACACACTCGCAGCCAGTCGAGAGGGGGAGTACGGAATGGAGGAGAACATGACCTAGCCAGATATGCCCAGACACCCCCCCCCACCCCAACACCGATCGGACCCCGCTTTTTCCAGGAAAAATGTTCACCATTAGATATGCGGTTCTTTGTGTGGCAGCATATGCAATGTGGACAGCATGTACACTGAAAACACACAAACTGAGAACAGAACCCCTTCCATCCCCCCCTCTCGCCACCATCTAGATATAAATCACAAAACGCAACGTAGAGAACACACACCGCCATCTTGAGAACGTCCAACAAATGTTGAAACCATGGAATTCGATGAATCATCCCACAGTTCCCGTTTGAAAATCCTCAAATCTCGGAGCACAGTTGGCACTGCTGACAAAAGAGAATTTTTGAAATACATCCTCATGAAATTGAATTAAGATGCAAGAAATAATCACATTAATACCTGAAGCAGAGATTTCGGTGGGGGGGGGGTCATGCAAACGCTAGTCCCAGAAACTTTGAAAGATGATTCATTCCATAGCGACTAGGTAAAGAGCTCGTTGTTGTCAAATTGCTGCATTTCGAAAATAAACTGAGAATAAAATGGATGATGGACGGAGATATAATTGGGGAACAAAATATCGATCCAAGTTCTGCGCATGCTCACAGCTCGGGAGAGAAAGAGAGAATGTCGGAACCAATTAAGCATATTTCGTTGTCTGACGAATGATGACGAAGGACGACTTTTTTCGAATTTTTGAATGGCAGGATGGCGCATAGAATAATCGAACCGAGTCTGCGAACTAATGACAGCGGGGAATTGGTAACTTGAGCAATTTTTCAACAATTAAAAAGAGATCTTTAGAGACAGACAGAATTTCTTAAAATGACTGAAACATTTATTAGAAATGCTCTTTTGACCAAACAAAATAAAATAATTGTAATAACACCACCTTCCTAAATTACTTCCTAATTTATCTACCATATCCAAAAGTAAATAAGTTGAACCCGAATGTAAGTGTAACACAATAAAAGAAAAATTAGACGACAATCTGTTCGGCGACGAGTGACCGAAAAATATCAAACGTCAGTTTTAATTTCGTGGAACTTAAGAGATAGCAAAAGTTTACATTATATATATTTTTTATAACACATTATACAACGAAATTTGCCCTAGCTTTCGATGGCTGTTCTTTAGAGGTCTGGTCACGACGCAGATTGTCGTCCAAACAATTTTTCTTTTATTGTGTCAATCTACCATATTTCAAATTAGTCTGCAATCTTGTATTTCACAAAATTGAGACAGGGGACAACGCCCCCATTAACATAACGATTATCCCCCCACCCATAAATAGATTCCCCATTCTGTTGAAGGTTAAACGAAAACATTTAATCACTCGAGTGAAGATGGGGGTTTTTCGACAAGAAAAACAACACCCAAAACTCGAGCCGAGCTCCTACTAATAACAAAACATCGGCGACATGAAAAACAAAAAAACAAAGGGCAAATTGTTGTCCGTTCAAGGCAACATTTTTAGGTCGTGCTCGGAATAAAGAAGCGCCGAGCAATCTTTTTTCATCAACCCAGCGCACACACACCACTTTACTGCCGGTAAAAATGTAGAAAACCCTTGCCTGTAACGACGACACCATAACATCGGAGCAGCACAGGTTACGCCGTACACTCAGACGTCAAGCTCAGTCATAACGAGCGACCTCCCGACGTTCAATGTTGCTCGACGGATCAGCTGTCGCCGTCGAGAATTATCCGTGTGTGTGTGTGCCGAAAGTTCAAGGCAACCTCGATTTCTTCTTAAAAAGTGCGAAAGATCGAGTGACGCCATTGGTCGTCGTGCACGACGGCCATCCGCCATCCAGTGAGCGTTATGTGACCGTGGTTTCTTGCACACACGGTCAACGAGGGATAAGAAAGCTGCCCAGTTACCGATTCACTTACTTTCTTACAGGTTTTGAGTGTCGTCGAGCTTCAGAAGTTCCAAAGCTGGAGCAGTCAGCGTGGTCTATCAAAAGAATCGATAACTGGCAACAGGCAGAGACCGAGGAACCTGGTTTTCTTAATTCTCATCCCGAGTGAAGATTAACGGTTACCTTTCGGACAGGTTCTTTTTCCAAGTGCGTACCTATTCGGCGTCAACAGGAAGACGTGCACCTGTAGGATGAGTTGACACTTCGGTTGACACGTACAGCTGTGTGCAATGATCAACGTGCAGGGCCCCGACAGAGGTGAGGTAAGGTGAGAAGGGGGAAAACTGCGAATCTCCGAAAGTCATGCAAAAAAATTAAAGGTATAAAAACAAAATACTGGTAAGAAAGGTGCGTAAGTACGAAGTGCATCGAGATAAATGTTCACACTTAAATTGAGGCAAAGCAAAACAAACTTCGGTGGAAAGGAAGTGGAAAGGAACGTAGTGTCTCCACAAATAAAAGTTAACTCTGTTTTGCAAAAAGTTAATTAAACTTTAAAAAAATAAAATGATACAAGAAACAATATTGAAAAACTGTTTAAAAGTCGAACTGAAAGGTTCTCCTTTTAAACAGTTTTTCATTATTGTTTCTTGTATCATTTTATTTTTTTAAAGTTTAATTAACTTTTTGCAAAACAGAGTTAACTTTCATTTTATTTTTTATTAAGTTTAACTTTTTGCCTCACACATAGGGCCTAAGCTCTGAGAGGGGTACAGAATCTTCCTGTTGTGATCCGTCACTTCAGTGAATTAAAAAAAAAAAAAAAAATGAGAATATCACTTGCAACATTCGACCTACTAACTTAGAGGCGTTTGCCCACGTGATCGCCGGTTCAATTCCCATAATCAAACAAACATAAAAATGTTAGTGGAGCAGGCTTGCCACTTTTTCTAGGCTAAACCCCCCCCCCCCCACCCATCTGGAGGCGACCTGGTAATTTTGCTTAGCCTAGGAAAAAAATCAAACGTGTCCCGACATCTTACAGGTAAGGGTCACAAATATCTTACATCCCGAGTCTCGCCCGAAAAATGCCAAAGATGTCGACCGGAATCGAAACCGCGATACGGGCACAGATGGATGTCACCACGAGGCCACTCGACACCTCTTAACCAGACAGTTAAGAGATTCAGAAACCCCGTTTGTTCAACGGGCCGCATCCTCGTACATTAAATAGTGTGTGTGAGCAAGCAGCTACAGAGCCAACAAAGCAGCCAGTAGCTCTACATCTGTCGCGTTTTTAGAACGAATCTCACGCCGAATCTAAAAACGGAGTGCAAATAAAGTTTGACACGCTGAAGGGGTGAGGTGTGGGGAGGTAAACCGGCACTCGCCACGGCTCTTGTTTTATTGTCAACAAAGGTAATAACGATAATAATATTCGCAACGAGCCTTATTGTCTGGCGTTACTTCCCCCCCCCCCCCCAACAGTTACAACTAGTATGTCGTATAGTAGTAGACGGCATCATCTGCATTATCACAGCACATGATGGCTGCGTGTGGATAGACAATGCCAAAGCCCGATCGCTATCACCACCTATGCCGGAGTCAACGTTGCAGTGAACCCTTTCCCCCCAAACCACCACATCCCTTCATCATCACTGCCTCCCCAAAATATGCAAATTAACCAGAAGCACACGCCAACACTCTCCCTTTAAGGCAATGACGACGATCGTTATTCCATTTCACGTACTGTATGGATTTAAAGAGCTCCCAACGATTTTAAAAAACCTGAAAACATAGAATTGTAGTCTAAATTCGCTATGAGCATATTCTAGAGAAATTTGTCTTTTAATTGAGATTGGGGCAAATGTGACTTTGTGCCTTCGCGTGACCGAATGACAATTGAATGATCAGTTTGTCGAGAAAGATGAACGCACCCTTCCCCAGAACGTGTTTTAAATTCACGAGCACATCTGAGTTAGGCAAAATTGCCATTCGAAAACGAGCAGTACTTTCACGGCATAGCACGGACTCGCCAGTTTCGCCCGATGCATAAACGCAACCAGCATTAAAATGTTTTTGATAGTGTAACTCCGTGGGATCCGAGTCTGTGCGATTTCAGGAACACTTTAAAAATCCCTACCTAGGTTGAGGGCTAGGCAAAAGCCTCAAAAATACCAGGTCGCATCCTGTTACGGCTTTAGGGCGGAAACGCTGGATGCCAGAGTCCGATTTTTCTTGGTGTGTCTAATGTGCAACAACAACAAACAGCTAAAGAGGGCAAGCCATTATTCGATAACGATTATTTAATTCCTTCTCATTTTTCTTGGCACCATCTAGAGAGCAAGCAACGAAACCCAGGTTGTCGACGAATTTACCTCTCAAACTATATGGTTATATTGGTCACTTTGCATAATCCAACAACGCGTCAACACAAGAGAGCACTGAAAAGGTAAACGCGACACGATCTCTAAATACTTCGAAATTGTTCGATACACTCGCTCAATGAACTTAAAAAATACAATAGTTGTGCCCGGGACAGTACCGGACTAAAATCTATTGTATTATTATTATTTAAGACATCCTATTTTCGTTATTTAGATTCAAAAAATACGGTCACCATTTGCCAAACGTTCGGAATTTCCCGCGGTTGGAAACCTGGCTGCAATTTCGGGTTCGCCGCGGCCCCCTGCCCGGATAGGTTGGCCAGCCCACCAACATCCTCGTACGCAAATGAACCCGACGATTGCAACAGAGTCCCGGCAGCACGCACACACTAGCAACAACCCAACCAAAGAAATATGAAATAGTAGAGCAATGCGATTAAGTTAGCGATCAACACGACGGACACTCCCGGTCCCCCATCCATGTCCAACGTGACTTACTCTGCTAAATAACTGTATTATAAACATACATAATAAACTGTATGTAATTCCACACATTTCGCGGCTAATGCAACGTCATTCAGATCTTTATTGTTGATGCGTTCATGAGATACGAATTTAATGAGCAAAAATATTCAGACAACATGACCAAATATTCATACATGTGTCCTAATCTATCGGCACTTAGGGGGAACTGAAGCGATAGATTTGAATGAAGTTGGGGTATAAGGAGAAAGTGTGGCAAAAGAAAAGATGATTGTTTAGCTTTAGGACTGTAGAAACCCCGCGCTTCCACGTAGTGATACGTGATTGTCGTTATAATTCGATAGTGAAGTATCGACAGTAAGTTAAGACCATTTAAATAAACGCAGAGTTACAGAGCGACAGAGTTACAGAGTTAATGACGCGAGTTACTCTGCTGACCAGTCGAGATTGCCACCACAAAAAAACGCCCCCTCAAAAATCTGTAGAGTCTGAAGAGACAAGACTATCGATATATCGGCCACGGAACCGCCATCGAACGTCAGAGATCACACGTCATCCAGAGTGTACAGTTCGTTGGGTCGAGCGGTCGGTCGCGAGCCGAGCGTGTCCCGCCAACGAACCGAGCATAAATTACTAGTTTTTCCACAATAAATATTTAAATAACAAACGATAATGGGGTACGGTGTGTGTGTGTGTGTACGCGCGAGTCGTGATGGGGTGTCGCTAAACACATTAGACACACGCAGAAAAACTGGACTCTGGCAAACGGGCGTCATTTGCATAAACCATCCCCCGTCCCCACCCGGGCCACAAATCGCTAATAATCTTGAGAACACCCTATCGCCACCTACCGGGAAAACACAAAGACCAACTGGCTACGTTATGGGGTGTGTCGAGAGTTGCTAAAGATTGTCAAAAAAATAAAAATTCATCGTCAATCGCACCGGAGATATTTCAGAAGTGCTCCCCCCCGATCTCATCGATCTACTGTCACTGCAATGAACCAACCAATTCACTCAGGGGACGTCACCAGGATGAATCAATAATAGTCGCGCGCAGAGGCCATACACGGTTCACGATCGGCGTCCAGGAGCCAACCGTAGGTCGGAAACCCTGGAATTTCAACAGCAAAGCGGATATGGGACGCATCCACTGATTTGATTAACCAAACAGTCAGTCATCCAACATGTGGATTGAGCGCGCGGGGGGAAATTTCTCTGAAAGATACGGTTTCCCTTGGATACCTCTCTCTCTCTCCGGTTAATACACCAAAGCAAATAATCGATAAACACCCACCGAGACTGAACGCAGCCTTCAATGTCGTATGACAAATGAGAGGGACGCATAAATATAAATTAAATAAATACATATTTGAATTGAGTTTCGCACAACCTTTTTAACCTTCCCGGTTGGTCTATTGTTGATTTATATTATTTGGTTTAAAGTGGTTCGGCCCCTCTTCGGTTTAAATGCTGAGAGGCTTAACCCCTGGCAGCCCCCTATTGGCGGCAATCACTGCCTGCAACTCCTTCAATGAAGAGCTAGAATCCGATTTTGGCAATCAAAATATAAAGAATAATCCTAAATAATAAAATGCAGTTCGTCTGGATCGAAAATTTTGTAAACTTCCGCCAAGGTTCCTTTGTTCACCGCCTTCATATCTCTTCACCAGTACCGCCCTCTATCGACAAACGGCAGTTCAAGGATTGATGAACTGCGGTGAATTTATCGGTCACCCAGCTCAATCGGCCGAAAACTCCATCCATATTAAGTAAAATTTACGAATAATAAAAATGTTTCAAAGTACTATTTGCATTTCTCGTATTCATTTTAAGGACTTCACACCTAGTTAACTGGTGCATTGTGTGATTGCCTCCCAAATAGGGGCATCAACATGCACGCCACCAGAGAGCAGCACCGGCCGAATCGCTGCCCTTTCACCTCGCTACCGCCGGTTCGACACCAGTTTTCCCCTCGCCAAACCTGTGACGTTAGCGACTCGATTGTGGCAGTGACGTCAGTGCCTGCTTTATCCTGCTTTATCCCGAAAGACGGCAAAAAATTTCAGAGGCCTCGGCCGGGAAACCTCTAGTGACAGGGTTCAACCCGCTCGACATAAATGAAGTGCGACCACTGTGCCGTGCAACAAGCCGGTGTGAAAAGGTCCGTTGTGGACAAAAACTTGGCAAGACTTACTTATTGACAGTCCCGACACCATCGACCATCTCTCATACACGATCGTTTCTGATATTGAATTGGCGGCTGACGGTTAGCACACACGCAGGCAGACACAGGAGTTGAAAACACTCTGAATGTCGACAGAAATTTCCACAACGAAAGACCACAACCAACCTACGCTCGATATACTTCGCAACTACAAACACACAGAGGCGTCATATTCCAGACATTCAAAAATGGAGAGACCGAATGCGCCAGCGCAAAAACGAAGCTATATTCCATTCCAACAATATCCGAGCACCAAAATGCTTAGAATACACTTAGTGGCTGCAAGTAAATGACCAGTCCTCACCCGTGACATGCGTCCAACGCCCTTATTCACAGAACCTAGTCCCAGCAGCTACAATCTTGGATCGTTGGTTATGAACGGGGACCTACAACGTGTAATCCGGAGTTCCATGCCATTTTTAAATTTCCATGTAGCTTCATTGATTCGTCGAATTTGGAGAATTCAGCAGTTTAATTTTATTTTAAAATGTCATGTGATGTGAGAGTTCCTAAAAATTGTAACCTGCAGAAACCGTGATATCAGTAATTTCTGGAATACTCCACAAAAAGATACGGTCCGAACTGATAGCTGAAGCCTGATCAATTGAGTTCAACAATTTACCTTTTTTTTAGAGAAAAAATTGACATCGACTGGAATCCAAATATCTATATATATATCGAGTTCTAGGCTGATGGGCTGATTTCAAACAAATGGCCCATGTAATTGGCACTTCATATCCCCCGTGTACTAAATTATGCATAATTTCCGTAAAATTGTTTTAAGTTTGCCGTGTATGAGTTAGACTAATTCAAATTGGTCCATCAAATGTCGAGTTAGAAAAAAGAAATGAAATGGCAAAACTGTTGTCGATATTTAATGACCATTTTGTGGACGATTAGTTTTATGAAACTTGATTCATAAAATATGACTGTTCATAAAATGTTAATGACCTTATCTTGTGGCCAATAATCGCTGTACAACTCGATTGATCAGCTTTCGATTTCGGATAAACAATTTTGTACGGTATGAAATTATTTTTAAAAAAATTCAACGACTCAATGAAATTACACGGCAGTGCACGGAACTCTCTGGATTACACGTTTTCCGTGTAATCGTGTATTAGGCGGGCCCCTAGTTACGAGAGACTCCGCGTCACGCTTTCACTTGTGAACGCAAAACCCAAGAATATTGATCTACCCCGAGCAAAATTCGATTTCACGACGGCAGGTTTAAGTTTGACTATACTTTTGTGAATGGGCGTCAGTTATAAGCTTGATATTTGATAGGCAATTACTTATTCAGTTCAATCGACAAAACAAGAAAAGTTTGCGCAGCTCACACGCTTAACGTGATTTACGCGTAACAAAATGAAACAGGTGGCGCTTTACCAAGTTAAGCGTAAAGTACGTAGCATCTGCGGCTGACCCACTAAGGCCTCATTGACACGATTGAACTTTTCACAATCCCCCCCCCCCTCAAATGGAAAAGCCATTATGTTTGGGCACACGAGACGCTGGCCAGCTAGCAAATCAACACGTAGGTCGCATACTTAACAGTTGATCCTGTAATAAATACGTTTACACAGGAGCGTGCTTCGCTCCCCTGCGACCTTTTGCATTTACACCTATGTGGAATGACGCAGTGCAGTGCTCCATTCAAACGCAGTTGTAATATTTGCTCAATAGATGGCGCGGCTGCATGGAAAATTGGCTCCAAAAATGAGCGCTCTTGTGCTCTCGTGGAGAGCGGAGCCCTGAGTGAGCGCACAGAAGGCGCTCAGTAAACGGATCCCATGCGAGGCTTCCTTCAAATTAGGAACATTTCGTGATGGGAGCGAAAAACGCTCCTCGAATCTGCGATTTATCGGTTTCCACCTAAAAACATGAACCTGCGACTTTTTTGGTTTACACAAATAAATATACCGTCCGACTTTTTCGCTTTAACGCGAACCTCTTGTGCGCCGATCTTCTTCGGTGTAAACACTGCTCAAGACTCCCCCAACGGAGGCGGAAAAAAGGAACATCCCCAAATATATCCAGATACCATTCGTTTTATTCCTATTATCGAAACACGCTTTTTGCGAGCAGCAATTGAGCAAATGTATCCACAGTCTTTGTGAAACACTAATTACAGCGGGACAGGGGGGGATAAAAATAAATGTTAATCGAGTTGACGTCCGCCAAGATTAGATTTCGTTGTTCCGCGTAGACTCTGATACGTGTTTTTCCAGCGTCTGACAAGAAACGATGTCCTGAAAAGATTTTAATTGCCAAATCAACAAACACAGCGCGGAGACTTTTCAAATTACGCATTCATAACAAACGCGCTGCTCTGTGCTAACTGGGTCCATTTGGGAAGGAGGAATGAAGGAAAGAGAGGGGGGGGGGAGATGAAAAAAGCTGATGGCCGCCAAAGAGATGCGAGACTAGATCAGGTATGAGCAATTCCTGGTGTTGTTGAGGTGCGAAGTAAAATTACAATTCCTCAAAGAGCTAGTTGCTCCTCCTAAACGTACAAACGTGTGAGCATGGTCACAAGGAAGATACTGCTCTTGTGATGCAATACCCACAGCGAACTGTCAACTCCGTCGACGTTCTAACCGTTGATGTCTTGGCTGCAGTCGCTGATGATGTTGGCGCTGAGAAAGTGAGAGAATAGACAATTCATCCCCCCCTCCCTTTCCTCCTTCCAAAACCCCCTCTCATCTGCACAATCTACATCATTAATCAAATTGGCGAGTGGTGATTTCAAAGACGAATCTTGGCTCAAAAATATGGGTACAAATTCCGCCCCATTTGGCAGAACTAGGTAGAATTTCTGTCTCTCTCGCTCCTCTGTCTCTTCTCGCCTAAATTAACGATCTCCGTGTTTGAAGATCACTCCGTTGCGAATACAGTCAGTGTTAACAAGCTCGACGTCAACTAGAAGCCGGCAAAACTGTTTAAAATTCGCACATACGCTGTCGTCGAAAGCTGTTGCCATGATTAATTTTTGGTAAACCTATACATGAAATAAAAAATAAAAAGGCGAAGGAGGGACTAGAAAAATTGATTGGTTACGGGATGACCAACGCGCCAACTAACTGACAATTTTCAAATGGACGCTGAGCGTGGTGCAAAAAAATACATTCCTCGATCTACAAGGCCTGCGACGGACCAACAGATTCTCTGTTCCGCCACCAGAGGGCTGTTCCAATGGACTTTTAAGGGGTATCTCGATCCG